>JAHWFP010045753.1:3574-48426 GCA_023313725.1 Lithobius niger | reverse complement strand
ATGTCTCTATCTTCTCCCCAAGAATCGTTTAGATCTTCTCCACGCTAGCTACTCCTTCTGGAAAGAGTTTAATGCTGAGAGGAAAGCTTGCATGCAATTATAAAATATTTCAGTGCGTAAGGCCAAGATTGCATGCATGAGACTGCTTTGTACAATTTCATAACCAAACTGCTTTTTGTTTACTAATTGTCCGAAACAAAACCCACAAGGGTGCTTCATGCTCACTTGAAATACTGAGGAGTCTTGGACATTATTTATAGAGGATGATGACAAAACACACACATGATGTTCACTTTAACTAAGTCTTTATATTCACTCTAACTGCGTCTCAGTCTTTACAAGCCTGATATACATATATTTTCTAGGTGGTGGTGCATTCACCAATATTGGTATCAAGCCTTCCCCCCTTCACATATCAATCATTCTCTTAATATAGTATTTATTTATTTGTTCTATCTGCAAGTATGAATGTCTTATTTTCGTTGCAGTTTGGTCACTTAGTGGAATAGTGTTTCAGGTAGTCTGGTGGTTTGCAGACTCTTCCTGATCTTGATCTGGTCGTGTTTGACACAGGTTGAATTAGATTGTCATTGACGTTTACAATGTCATTTGCCACGATATCATGGAATCTTTCTGGAGGGGATTGATTATCCGAACTTTCTCCATCCTCTTCAAAATGCACACACCTCTCCATGGGTGGAGTTTTCTTCTGAATCGGTTGTTTTGGTTTCAAGGTGGATTGCTTTGGTTCCTTATCGTTCCTCTCCAGCAGTTTGAGATGGGATTGGTTCCGCGTTATCTGGTGATCTACTCGGGAAGTGGTGATCATCGTTCCCTTTGTATTGGTCACTCGATATGGGCGAGGGACATATGGTGGTGTTAATTTGTCCTTCTTTGGTTGTGTTACTGACACCTTGTCTCCTTCCTTCAGGATTGGTCGTTCATGCCTAATACGTTTGTCGGATGTACCTCAAAACAGCGCAGAAATAACAGCACACGACAAAACAGCGGCGTCAAAACAACGTGACGACAAAATAGCGCACGACAAAACAGCGCGTGACAAAATAGCGCAACGACAAAACAGCACAACGACAAAATAGCACACGACAAAATAGCGCACGACAAAACAGCGTGACGACAATATAGCGCAAAAAATGTTTCAAAACGATGATACTTCGTAATTATCACATGCTGTGGGCAATTTCTGTTTTATATATTTATTAATTAGAAACTGTATATAAGAATAAACTTCAGGATTAGCATGGTAACCCCCCCTCTCCACACACCACACAGTAAAACCAACATACTGTAAAAAATAAACTTTTAATAATTAATAAAATAAAATAAAAAATACTTTTTTCGTGTATGTTGGTTTAACTTAGCTTTATGTATGGTGTGTATGTGTGGTGAATTGGTGGGGGGAGGGAACCATGCTGAACCCGAAATTTAAATGTATTGTTTTTATTCTTATCTACAGTTTGTAATTAATTAAAAAATAAGACAGAAATTGCCTACAACAGATGATAATTTCGAACTATCATCGTTTTAAAACAATTTTTTGTGCTATTTTGTTTTGCGCTATTTTGTCGTGCGCTGTTTTGTCGTGAGCTATTTTGTCGTGCGCTGTTTTGTCGTCACGCTGTTTTGTCGTCGCGCTGTTTTGTCGTCGCGCTGTTATTTCCTCGCTGTTATGACGGGATACCACGTTTGTCTGCATGTCGCTTCATGCTTGCTTTTGCTCTCGCATATCTTCTGCGAACTGGCTATCATCAAGAGTTGGGAATAGTTGAGGTAGCTCAGAATGAAAATTTCGTCCTAGCAGCAGTGTCGCTGGCAGCTTTCCTGTTGAAGGATGTGGCGTTGTTCTATAGCTCTGCAGGAATTAAATGAGAGCGTCTTCCCATGGTTGTTACGTTATCCTTCCATTAAGGGTTTCATGAAGCGTTCTACTTGCGCATTCGTGTTTGGCCAGTAGGCGTTATTTTCCTATGTCGAAAACCTCTCCCCTTTGCAAACAGTTTGAATTTTCCACTGTTGAAAGGTAGACCATTCTCTGTCTTAACTACAACCAGATTTCCAAACAATGTGAGTGTCGTGTTATCACTTGTGGCACGGCAGGTTAGCAATACCTAGATCCTTTATGTTAACCCCTAACCCAGCTTAACCATCTCACGTAGCGTTAGGAGTGCCATACATGCAGATGACAATATACTGACTTATTGATACTGCCATATGAAAAGTGACGTGTTCTGTCACATGAGAATTGTAAGTTAATAAAAAGCCCTGTCTCAATTAAAAAGTGTCCACTATTTGCTTGCCTACAAAATGTGTCGTTTCAATTATTTAGGCTAGGTAGAACCCACTATGTCTATTGGGATTAAGACATAACAGTGAGTATTTCTTTAAGTCTTGGTAAGACAGTGTCACCTGCTGTCGACTTTAGTATGCACACAAGCGAATAACTAGAGTACTCATCTATAACGACCATGAGATATCACGAGTTAAAAATTGGTCCAAGGAAATCGACAGCAACGTGTTGCCATGGCACTGGTGGAAACGGACTCATCTCTAGTAGCGATTTTGTAGTTCCACAGGGCTGTGTGTTTGCTTGGCAACCTATGCATTTTCGTACATGCTTACTTATTTTCACTTGGTTTCTCCTTGACGACCAGTATGCCCTAGCTGTATCGATTTTTTCTCCATCGACTCAAGGATCACTATCCTGTGTCCTTTTAATAATACTCCCGTGTTTTGATCAACTGTGAGCTGTTCTCATATCGTGTGATATATTGATAATTTTGCTTCTTTGCTCTCATTTGAAGGGCTAGTTTCACACTTTAGAGCTAGTTTCTGCAATTATGTCCTCTATCTTTAACTCTTCAGGCTTTGCATCATTGAAGACCATCTTCACGAATGTGTCAGCTATTCGTTGATGTTTTGTATTTTCATTTTTCCCCCCACAAACATGTCTTGAGAGAAAATCTGCCGGTTTTTTCTTTCCAGATATGTGACAAATTTGGTAGTCATATTGTTGCATTCGCAAATGCCATCTTTCAATGCGTGCAGATGGTTGCGAGTTGGAATTTGTTAATATTTATACCAACGGTTGGTGATCAAAGAATATTTTTACAGGTGAACCATATATGTATAGTTTAAAATGTTCGCATACCCAGACGATTGACAGCATCTCTCATTCCAGTTGAGAGTATTTCTGCTCCGTGCTGTTCAAAGCATGACTTGCATAGGCTACTGAGATCTGTAATCGTGGTGCATAGGCTTCTGTGCCAGTATTGCTCCCAAACCAAATGGACCCGCATCAATCTATAGTAGTGTTTCTGCCTCTGGATTGAAGTTGGATAGCACTTCTGTTTGTGTAATTATCTGTTTAATATGTTTAAAAGTTTTTTCTTCATCTCGATACCAGTGCATTCTGTGTTTTTCATTGTTAAATCTCTTAAAGGTTTTGACACTGAAGCTAAATTTGGCAGAAATTTTGTGCAGTATTGGACCATGCCTAAAAAGCTGCGCACACCTTCTGGATTTGTTGGAGCTGGTGCATTGTAGATTGCCGTCACTTTGTCAGGGTCAATTTGCATCCTCTTTTCCAAGAAAATGTACCCTTAGTACTTCAAAGTGGTTTTATTTAGTTCACATTTTTCTGGATTGAGAGTAATGTTGCATTCTCTGAGCTTTTTCAGCACTTTCCTTAATATTATGTCATGGTCTCATTTAGTTTTTGCACGTATTAGTATATCATCACTCAAATGTATAGACCCTGGGATGTATTGCATTATACTGCTTGGAATTGGCTCTTCTTGCCTCTTGAAGGATGTGGCGTTGAACTTGGACTTCTGGCTTCCGAGTTTGTTCCAAAATTTAGGCGTTTGTATCGAAACAGGCGTAAGTGCGTTGAAAATGTAGTTATGTATCTTGATTACGCTTCCAGTTCTAGTTGGTGATAGCCTTTACTTAAGCTTAATTTTTGAAAAATGGCATGCTGCATTTAATTCGTGAATAACATCATCAACGTTCGGCATAGGATGTCGCTCTCTAATTATGGCTTCATTATGGTCTACACAGATTCTTAAGTCCCTATTTTGTTTTTCCTTGGTCACTGACGGTGATACCCAAGGGGTAGGGCCATACACTGTCTCTAACTCTAACTGTTTCTGTATTTCCTCTTATATTTTTTTTTGTATGGAAAGGAATTCTCCTGTGTCATAGGGCTTTTGGTTTCACCTTTTGAGTTATTTGAAGCTTCACTGTGTAGTTCTTCATTTTTCCGAGACCTTTAAATAATAATATAATAATATAATAATAAAGGTTTTCCCCCATTTAGGGGGGAAGGATCCAGAAGGGTTGCGGGGGCATCCTCTGACACTGGTCCCACTAAAGTGCAATGCGGCATCACAGATATGATCTTTTCAGAAAACTCGAGAGGTCAGTACAATTCAACTCCCGCCGAAAGACACTCAGAGATGGAGCAGAGACTGCAGCCTCGGAGAGGGAATTCCAAGGAGCCACTACCCGACTTGCAAAAAAAAATTTTCGACAGTCCAAGTTGCACTTCGGAAGCCTCAGTTTCATAGAGTGGCCCCTAGTAATATCCGTAGTGCAGAAGTCAAAAAAAGGCAATTCCACAGGCAACAGACCATGAAGAACTTTAAATGTCAACAGTAGGTCGGCCTTCAAGTGCCTCAACTCAAGTGGTTCGAGGCCAAGTAACCTCAGACGTTGGCCAGGAGAACTGTTGCGCAGGCCACGCAATGAACGCGTAAAATACCGTTGGACAGATTCTAACTTATCAATGTCCTGAAGGAGGTAAGGCGACCACACTGGACTCGCATACTCCAGCAGTGGTCGCACATATACCTTGAAAGTCCAAACCAACGTATGCCTATTCGAGGACACAAAACACCTCTTAACAATTGCAAGTCTGGCAAAGGCTGAAGTAGTTATCAGCCTACAGTGGATGGATGACTTAAGGTCAAAGTTGAAATTGATGCCCAGATCTTTAATGTATTGCACTTAATTCAGCTTGCAATTAGCCAGATAGTACGAATGTTTTAAGTTCTGTCGGCCAACATGAAACGTACAGCATTTTGATGTAGCGAGTGGTAATTGCCAACATTCCGACCACTCAGTCACTGTGCCAATCTGGGAAGAAAGGAATTTGGAGCCAGTTTCATCCAAAACCTCATCACCAATCTTCAGATCATCGGCGAATTTGAATTTTGGTTTGTCAGTTGTTGTACATGCATTTGTTAAGTCATTTAGAAAAATGACAAAAAGCAAGGGTCCTAGTACGGATCCCTGAGGAACCCCACTGATGGTAGGGAGTGATGATGAGAAAGCTTGCGCAACCAGGACCCGCTGCGTTCGCCCAGAAAGGAAATCAGCGATCCAAGCCAACAGTGTTCCACAGATTCCAATTTCAGCCAATTTAAATTGCAGTTTGCTGTGCACCACGGATTCAAAAGCCTTCTGGAAGTCGAAGTAGACGACGTCCGTAGGAATACCTAAATCAAGTGCCGAAGTCCATTTATCCAGTGCTAACAATAATTGCATCGTGGTGGAACGCTTTGGCAAAAAGCCAAATTGATCATGATTTAACAAGTCGTTTGCTTCCAAAAAAGCCAATACATCCTCACGGATAATTGACTCCATGATTTTACAGGCAACCGAGGTGAGAGCTATTGGGCGGTAGTTATTTGGATCCGATGCATTTCCCTTTTTGTAGATAGGCACGATGGTAGCCGTCTTCCATACAGAAGGTAGTTTTCGCTGCTCAAACGAAAGCGAGAAGATGAAAACAAAGGCATTAACTAACTCCTGTTTAACATTTTTTAAAAGGAATGCAGAGTACACATCCGGGCCCACAGCATGGCTTGGTCGAAGTCGATCCAAAGCAGCTTGCACCCGCGCACCTGAAAAACTGACATCGTCCAGATGTTGACAAGGATAAGGTTGCGGATCAATTGGCACAGTAATGGAGCCATCATCAAGGATGCCATTTGCAGCAAAAATTTCATTTAACAGGTTAGCCTTAGACTCGTGCTCATAAAGATAAGCTCCTCCCTTCAAAAATGGTGGCAACGTACAAGCTGATCGAGTATGACGTCTGTACAGGCGAAACAAGGCAGAGAGGTTTCCCTCAAGTACTACCTTTCTTTCGTAATGGTTTCGCCAATTGTCAACCAACCTCGAATACTCTATCCTACAATTTGCGTACGAGGCCTTAAGGGCGGTTGACAAAGGGTCTGCTTTGAGTCTATGCCAAAGTGACAACTTCTTTCTAGTCGCTCTACGCAGAAAGACTGGAAGCCTGCATTTACTTGAAGCTCGGAATGGCACCCTAGTAGTACACAAATCTATATAAAAGTCAAAAAGGCGCGTGAAACCTGCCCAAACTGCATCAATAGAGACACCCAGCAGGGGGAGTAAAAATTTCCAATCCACCGATGCAAGACAGGTACGGAGTAGGGAATAATCAAGTTTGCCCCTGGATCTGTTTGGAATCTCGGTGGCAAATTTCCCACAGTTAACACTAAATTCGACCATACTATGGTCGCTAGTGCCCAGATTGGTGACCTCGCAGACCCCAAAAATAAGTCGGTGGTCCACAGAGAAAAGCAGATCCAAAGTTTTGTTGCCTCTAGTGGGAAACTGGACATGCTGGTGCATTCCGAGAGTAGTAACAGTATCAAGCAGTACACGGTGGTGATTATTTGTTGCAGTAAGAAGGTTCCAGTCAATTGTCGACAAATTTAAATCCCCCAAAAGAACATTCTGGTACTGCGATTTGACCGAGGATACAATGTATGATGCCACCCTGCCAACGAGCTGCCCATCAAAACTGTCGGGTAGGTAGACCAGGATGAAATTCATGCCAAGTGAGGGAAGAAGAACCGAGATTCCCTCAACATCTGCACCAACCGAAGACAAGACCATGGGCAAATTTTTCCGGTATACACAAGCCACACCTCCTCCCCGAGACCTTCTGTCCAAGCGCAGGATGTCATAGGGAAAAGTGTGTGTTATCTCTGAATCAGTGATGCCGCCAGTCAACCAGGTTTCCACGATAAAAAATATGTCGTAGGAACCCTCCGCCAACAACACCTGGAAGAAAGCAAGATTTTTAACTAAACTACGAGCATTTAGTGATAAACAACGCAAGCCATAAGAAGAAATAAACCTGCTGGCCCGAGAGCCCGAATGTTGGGGACTAGCCCCCATTAAGAAAGAGGGTTTTCCGACGGCAGTAGGACAGTACTTATCTCGTTTCTCAACACCAATTTTCCCTTCAATGTTAGGTGTAATCCATCACGAGCAGTCAATGTACGATCCTTTGAGATGGCAGAGTCAATGGCTACAAAGTTAAGATTTAATGCAATGCACAATTGACACATCAGCACATTCGTATGAACCACAAGTTTGTCATCTTCTTGGAACTTTTTCCCAAGTCGCGGAAATAGCGCAATCAGGGATACCTTGCAGTTTGGACGCAGGTCTCTAATCTTAGTAGCTAGGTCAGCAAGGTGTTGAACAATGCGGTTAGGTGAATCGTGATTGATGTTATTAGACCCAGCGCAAATTACAAACACAGCATCTACATGGGAATTTTGGATAATATTTGGTAAGCGTGGACTCAGTGCTTGGACTGTAATGCCTGGCCAGCTCCAAACATGGGAGCCCGGGTTTTGACCACACTTTAAACCTCTAGCATGTGAGTCACCAATAACAACTACTGGGAACTTAGGTGACTTCACAGTTGGGAGTGGTAACTCATCACGCGTACTACATACAGAAAATGGCTGGTCCCCATGCACCACATGCTCGTGGGTTTCGTTCTTAGCCTTACATAGAGACGACACAGAATTAAAAAGGTTGACAGTTGTGGAGTCAAACGTAGTGGCATTTAGTTGAGAAAGGACTTGGCCTGTTTCAGGCTTCCCAAATTCTGCTGGAACCATGGCACTGGATTTCCTTTGTGCACTATTCCTCCTACGTTTCGATTTTTTCTTTCCATGGTTCCCACGACGCATAGTAATGTTGGGATGTAGCTCTCCATCACTCGAGGCAGCAATTGCCTCCTCATTAGAATTTCGACCTGGTGGTAAAGATCCCACCGTATCACAGGGTACACAGTCAAGATGAGCTGAGAGGAGCTGGACTCCTCCCGAGTCCGCCTGATGTAGCACCGACGTTAGGCAGAGATTTGAACCCGAGTCTTGATTTACCATTGGTATGTCTTCAAATCTAGGCGACTTTACCACTGAATCAGTGAAGGCACTCAGGTCTGTCAACAGCTCAGATCGTAATGAGGAAGGCCCCGCTGTTATGCTAGCAGTTACCTGGACAGATATACACTCCAGCAATTCTTTTTGACGTTTTTCAAAGAAAGCTTCCCACTCTGCGTGTTGCAATGGGATAGCCATGGTCAGGTGGTTCACTAGCTTGTCTAAGTGTTTGGTTATGTGGAGCAACTTGTTGTCAATATCAGTCAAGTCCAGGTCCTTCTCGAGGCATACCCCCTCAAGTCGGGTCAAAATGCATGAAATGCGATCAGTCAGTGCCCCATAGGTTTCAAGTTCAATAGAAAGTGGATCACTGTTGGTCTGCCTGTTAGAACTGAAATTTTTGTGCGCAATGTTTATGTCCGAAATGCATGGCATTTGGGGTGTGGAAGGGGCATCGAAGAAAAGTGTAGAGCGACGACAATCGCCTTGGCGAGTTTGCACAGCACATCGGTGTACCACAAATGGTGAGGGAGAGAAATCTTCGCAAGTATTGTTCATTGGGGTTACATGACTAGCCATGTTGAGTCTCCCAATTGAATGGTTTATAAAAGGTTTGAAATACACAAAGCGTTTTAAAATGGCTTGCTTGGGTGATGTTAGCACAGCAAATATCTTACCACCAGTATGAATTAGAAAATGTGCCTTACAATTTCTCGTGTTGTTGAATTCAGCAAATCAAATGTCACATTCTCCAATATGAGTGCGAGAATGTGTCTTTAAACTGCTTGCGTTTGTAAATTTAGTACAACAAATGTCGCATTTGATTGGCTTCCCTCCTGTATGAGTGTGAGGATGTGTTATTAAATTGCTGCTGCTGGTAAATTCAGCACAACAAATGAGGCATATGAACGGCTTCTCTCCATTATGAATGCGAGAATGTCACTTTATTTTTGATTGAGCAATTTCAGCACTGCAAATATCGCATTTGAATGGCTTCTCTCCAGTATGAATACGAGAATCTGCCCTTAAATTGCTTGCTCGTGAAAATTCAGAACTACAAATATCGCACTAGAATGGCTTCTCACCGGTGTGAACGTGCGAAAATCTCTGTAAATCGATTGATTGGGCAAATTCAGCACTTGTACTCAAACGTGGATGAGCAGCAACACCCAATTCGCACTTTGAAGGCTTCTCACCAGAACGAACAATAGCACGCTGTTTCAAGCAATTCAATGATGGTAATGTAGCACCACACAGTTCACAATAGAACGGTTTTTCGCTAGAATGAATTCAATAGTGCATTACGAAGCTCCCAATTTGTAAGAAATGCCGTATCACACAATTCACAGTTGACAGGCCTTTCGTCGGAACAAGTTCAATGCTGCTTCAGCCCTAAAAACTGTAGAACTGGTCAGCTTCAAAAAAACTTCGCAAAAAACCTACTCACCAGCTCAATCTTAAGCCATACAGCGTCACAATACTTTCATACACGCTTGTGTGACTTTAGTTTCACTAAACTTTGTCGTATTTTTGAGAATAAAAAACACTTTGTCGGACGTTTTTCAGCCAGATGGGCGCGGCCATCTTGAACTACACAGCTATCAAATCTATCAGCAAATTCATGTATTTGGTAGGTTGACATTGCTGTGTACTTGGTTTACATGTTTTTCGTCACGGTCATCCTTTACCAGGATTTTAATTAACTTTAAACTTGGACATGTTGCATAGTCCAGGATACACCTGTGGTTGCCTTTTATTACGAAGATGAGAGCTTTTGTTTCTCTATTCTTATAGTGAATTGTTCTCCGGAATGAACCTATTACATGTAGTGGCTGATTTTGGCCATATGGGTAAATTTTTGTAGCATCCGAGTTTGCAGACCCATTTTATTGTATGTGCTTTCATCAATAATAGTATTGAGGCCATAGCACAGGAATCAATGTTCATCTTGACTTGTATTCCTTCTACAGATACAGTGGCGCATGGGTGTGTGTTCCATTTGGGTTTAAATTGCTCATGGTTATCAATAATTTGAAAAACTCGTCTAGGTTCTTCATCACTGCTAGACTGGTTCAACATTTCGTTTTATCGAATGTGCATTTTATTTAATGATTCACTTTTATTTTTGTGTGTGGAGCCGGACCTTTTGTCGTCGTGTGTTCTGGCTTGTGCTGTATCTCTGTCGCCCACGTAGCACACATTTGCAAAGTGGTTGAATTTTCCAAACTTTCGGCACGATTTTCCTTTAGCTGGGCAATTTATCTGTCCTTTGTCACGTGGCTAGCTTTTCCGACAACGTTTGATTGTTGAATTTGTTTTTCTATGCGACTGTTGACCAGCGTTTTGTGATGATCGCTGCCATTTCGAATTTTGTTGTGGGGGCCGCCATCTTGGTTGACTTCCGTTTCGTCTTCCACTGCGACTTCCGGTTTCGTTTGTTCTTCTTTTAGAGAAACCCGTCGTTATCTTGTTAACTTCATGATCCGTCGGTTTCGATGTCTGACTAGAACATTCTTTATAGCTTCGGCTTGACTTTCGGTTTTTCGTACGTTCTTCCTAATTCTAGTACCTTCTCCAGAGTGTACGTAGTTTCCCCAAGCGCTTTTCTTCTTAGGCGTGGGTCTTTTGTACCGGCTATTATTTGAGCTTTTACTTCTTTCTTGACGTTATCAAACCCACACGTTGTAGCCAATTTCTGTAGGCGTGAATGAAATTGATTTATCGTTTCGTTGTTTGCATGCTTTGTTGTACGAAAGACGTAGGACTCGAAATCAGTTTTTTTCTTTGGAGTAAACCTTTCTTCTTACCTTACTCCTCTGCGTATTTTACTTTGGGGTCGGGAAGGGTTTGAAATATGTCATGAACCTCTTCTCTCGCAAAGTGAAGTGAGATTGCTTTTTTTTCTTTCGTCATTAGTGTGGAGTCGTCATTTGTGGCTCCACAATGGCTGCCTTCAAATTAGCGTCAATATGTTAACCCTACACAGTTTACCTTAATTCACCTAATAGGCTAGTCCGATTAATTGTATACTATATTGTTAAATCACATGACTTCCTGTTGTACCACTATTTATACCACAGTTAACAGGAAGTAAACTGTCTTTTCAGCTGTAGCCTACACACTGGTTAGTCCGAGTTTTTCTTTACCATTGGTGCCCACGCTGGGCTCAGGTGTGTCCATGCCAAGGACATCACAATTAGTAATGTTCGCTGCTAGTAAATAGTTCTTTAATCGCAAAATCCATTTTCTCCAGCGAGGGCCTAAAGAGGTTACATCTGCATGCGGATCAAATAGCGGGAAGTGCGCATTTACAAGGGCAACCATTTTGTTATTCGCGTTACTTGCACAGTTATGAAAGTTCGTATTTTCGTTTTTTTCTTATGTATTTTCTTCGATTATCTTCAAATTCAATCCCTTTCCTCGTCGCCAGTCTTCATGCCTTGTATTTGCTCACTTGAAATACTGTGGAGTCTTGGACACTAATTATAGAGGATTATGACAAGGCACACGCATGATGTTTATACTCAAGCTTTATATTCACTCTAGCTACGTCTTTATAGGACTGATCTATATATTTTTTCTAGGTGGTGGTGCATTCACCAATATGGGTATCAAAGGGTGAAAGAACCTGCCATGTTTCAGCCAATTAAAGTAGTAATATCAGAGCAAAAATGGCTGCCACCAATTTGCTACAAAGTGTACCAACTCTAACCGAAAAGTGTTCCCTTAGAAAGTAGTGATATCACCCCCACCAAAAAACGACCGTCAAGCTAATCCCACAGACTATTAGATCAAAGGTGAAATACCACATAGGTATTTATCCTCACCATCGTGAACTAAACAACATATGAAATGCAGGTGTCTGTTAAAGTACCAAAAGCTAGTGGCCGCCATGCAACAATGCTGGAATTTAATAATTACTGTGTTACAATGAAGTGTGAAAATTGAACTTGGTGGGCGGATCACTAGGGTTGTCCTTGATGTAAAGCCTAACCGAGTGTGTGCTATAAATTTACGCTATTTTTCGCTGGTAAACCACCAGGAATACAAACAATGAAAATAAAATACCGTTTGTATTTAACAGCAAGAAAACCAGTCATTCAGCAGTACACTATTCACTTCAGTTAAGCATTACTCCGTTAAAAGTTAATTAAGTGGTTCTCAGGAGTGGTACTAAAAAAAATTAACGCGAGCGGGCGGTGTTTTTTTTTTTTTACATTTTATTCGTGATTTTTCAGAGGCGGGCGATCGACTTTTTTTACCAAACAAAACGAAATCAGTAGCTTATATTTTGTTGTGGAGTACAATATTTATGTTTTAATAAAAGGATCAGCGTTCAAAAGTTGCACATTTGATAAAAATCACTGTTTAGAACCAAGTTTTTAATTGTGACATGACTCTGAACGACCCATAGGTTCATTTCGAGGCGTTTACGTGAATAGAGCAAAGAGCTGATATGGTCATCGGCTCCAGGAAACGTTTGGTGAAAGTGCTGATGCGTGATCGGAATTTTTTTTTAGACAACGTCATAAAAAAACGTTTCATGCGCTAACAAAAAAAACCATGCGTGCTCTCCTGAGAACTACTTAATTAACTTTTATCGGCCTTATGAAAATACGGGTACACTGAAATGTCAATATTATGGAAAAGTGACGGATATAAATAACTTTTTTAATTTTTTCGCATATTCGTTAACGACCGCTAGTGTTTAGGACTTAATGATCATTAATGGAATACAAAATCTGTTACGATGGTAGAGAAGAGGTTGTACATTTCATACTAAGTACTTCTTAATGATCAGCCATCTGACGCTAATCACGATGAGTTCTTTCAGATGTGTCATAAAGGGAATACTTCAAGTCGTTATCTGTGACGTAGTTTGACGTTCTCTGGCATTTCCCCAAAGAACCTGTGTTTATAAAATGGATTTCCACTTTCTCCAAGAGTCGTCTTCAGGTTTCTCAGGAACAAAGATGTTGACTGCCGTAATTTTAACGTGTTTTGTACTTTTGATTAATCCCTCACATCAGGAACTTCCTAAGGGTAGGCATGTTTACTTACCTTTTTTTTTTAAATTTTATTTAACTAAGAGTAGTAAATGGGAGCTAGACGCACGGTTGTTAGAACCACAAGACCTTATATTTCCACACCAGTTCAATTTTCTTGAGATGTCATCTTCATCGTTTCGTCAATGCAGCGCATTTTCGCCAACTTAATACCTGAAAATAGTTGTGTAGCTATTCGTTTAGTACGAAAGTTATTTTACATACAATAAGCGTAAGATGGACGTATCTCAAAACCACATTAATATGTTTATTGTAGTAAAAAAAAAAGTTGCATTTTTTCTACACGTCTTGAAACGGATTACCTACTGTAAATGAGTCCTGGTTTTATATTATACAACCAAACGTTGCTAAGAAAATACTTCACAAATGCAGTTACTATCTGTGTAGTAATTTTTTTTTAATTCCTTGCCTACTGAAATTTAACTTAATTCAGGGCTGACATCGTTTAAGAAACATTTGTTAATAACGATATTAAATAAACACCCTATTCGCTTAGCAAGATTGTTCACCATTATAGGTTAACGTTTACAACTTTTCTTAACATACTTTTATTTTCACAACTTTTATATTCACAACTTTTATTTTGTTGAAGTAGTTACCTTTGTTTTCTATTAAATAAATACAGATGTAAACCTATTTACGTTGCCTTTTGTACTTACATGTCAGACTGCCTGAGCGGGGAATCGAACCCACGAGCTTTGAAACCAAAGGCAGAGGCCCTATCGCTAGGCCATACTGGCACGTTCTCAGTATGGCTCAGCGCTAGGACCTCGGCCTTTGGTTTCAAAGGTTGTTGGTTCGATTCCCCACTCAGGCAGTCTGCCATATAAGTCCAAAAGGCATCGTAAATAGGTTTGCATCTGCATTTATTTAACTTTTGTTGAGCCTTTGGCTTTCAGTCTTAATTTGTTTTCTATTACTCTTACATTTTATTTTTTACCTTTTTTCTTTTAAATTTATTTTCAGTCGTGCAACGTTGGATTTTGAAATGCCCGTTTTATAGTGTTATTATTGTTATTAGTACTATTACTATTTTTTTAGTACTACACATATTCTAGGTTAAAAACCGCCACATCCCCTAACCAATTTGTTGATTCTGAACTAGAAAAAAAAAACCACTGTTAAAGGGATATACCTCCCAGCGCCGTTTTTGTCGATCCTCCACATCAAGTGCGGCCCCAAAGGTCTATTTCCTTACCGTTTGTCTTTCCCTTGCTAAAAAAATCCTTCTTTAAATGTGGCGTCTAGGAGATTTTCTGTTGAATATAATAGAACTTTATTTACTAACGATCCGTCACTTAATGAGGCCTTGCGCGCCTACAATAATCAGGACGTTTCATCTCTGTGTGTACATCTACTAATTTTCTAATAATTACCAAGAGATCTAAAATCTAATACACTAATGCGGTAAAAAATTAAAATTAATTATTCCAATAGATCATTGAAGCAAAATTGTAAGACACTAGCCTAGAAAATTATAAATTGTGATTTTAAAATACGAGGGTCATTCCGGTTTGTGACGACACAATCAATGGGTTCACGCTGACTGGACTATAAGGCGCAATGCCAATTGAGATAGTAGCTATGTTTTTCGCTACGAGGAACGAAGCTACCGTCTCAGTTGACATTAGTTGTGGTAAATACGCGGATGTGATCGTCGCGTGGGTGTTGTGAGGCAGGCGGAAGGTTATAAGAAAGGCGGTATGTTGCTTTAATGGATCGTTACTTCACAGGAGATAAGATTTGCAAAATATTGATACGTCCCACAAGGCGAGCTATCATAGTCGCACTCAAGCGCTGCGGTGAAGCCGGATTTTGCATTCAGGGGCAGCAGTATTGCTGAATCTCTGGTACTGCAGCAGTTCGAGAAAGCGTCACATACTAAGAAAAAGATTGAAACTGGCAGGGCATCAAGGTTATCGGTGATCAAGACCCACCACTTGCTTTGGTGCTTCATTTAACCCCCCCCCCCCCCCCCCCCCCTCGCCCCAGATGATGCTATCGTTTAACTGAGTACTTGTCCGGCGCGATGATTCACTCTTTTAAGTTCGGGAAGAATTTATTCCCCCGTGGAATGGTTCGTTATGCTTTAGATAGACGTGAATAGGTTGTAGGGCATGGAATCCTGCAATTTTCGGATTCATTTCACCGAATTCCGGGTTCCTGGTGTTAATCGCGAAGTTTCGTGAAACAATCCAAGTTGAAAACTGAAGTCACAAATTTGATTAAGCCCACACAATTGTCATTTTTCTAAATTATGAATTGTTCGTGATTTGCTCTTGAATTTACGCTTGAATGGTCAGAATTTGCTCTTGAATTTTGATCCAAGCTGCACTGCTTCAATTCTGCGACGAAAGGTGGGCAACGACGCAATGCTTGCCTAATTTACTGCAAATTTGCCGAAGTGTCGAATTTGCCTTTCCAGCATTGCTGTGAACCGCATGCCGTAAAAATTGGATAGCTTATGTCACATCAGATTTTAGTGACCTAAGGGCACGTTCACGCAACCACTCGCTTTTGCATTCTCGGAGCTAGAAATCACCTCAAATTCCAACATGGCAGCGGTTTTATGTCTGCCGCCTCGCAACGAAAACAGCAAATAACGTGAGTTCAGAAGCGTTTGGGAAAATTGTTTCGTCATGAGGAATTCTTTATATTATTGGCATGGATTATAAGACTGCAAGTATTTACTCAAACGATGTCGGATTTAGCTAATCCATTTAGCGTTGTTACCATAGCAATGTCATCTTTGCCATTGCGATTGAGTATAGCTGCGAGAATGCAAAGGCGAGTCGCTGCGTAAACGCGCCCTAATGCTCTTCTTTCAGTTTTTTTTAACCGAAGTGAAGTAAAAAAAGCTTTAATTTGTTGTCAGGTCCCGGCTGTCCTAGACATCCTATTCAAAAAGGTGGCGAATTTACCTCCCCTGAATATGCTGTGAGAGACAACGTCATATATGGATTCCACTGCTGGTATGAAATTAAGGTAAGTTGTAATGAATTACAATTCAGTTCCTGTATTTTCTTACATTTAAGTTAAAAGAGGTAAAGGGTGAACAATCTATTTAATTAAGAAAAAATATAAATAAAGCCTCTCAAAATATACTTTACTGATGATAAACTTTCGAATAATGGAAGTACGACAGTGGTAGCCAAGCATCGAAGTCGAAGTTACGCGTGAATAGATGGCTTTCTTAAGCACACACAGGGTGGAGCCAGAAAGTTAACACAGTTTACTCGGTTACAGTTAAAATAGTTACTCGCAAAAGTAGATACGGAATGGGGTCATAAGTCAGGATGAGTTGTAGAATATGGGAGAGAATTATCTTGGAAACCGCTCCCGATATTGCACAACTGCTGAAATAATTCTGCCTTATTTCAGCAGTTGTGTAATATCGGGAGCAGCTTTCTTGAATAGATGGCTTTCTTAAGCACACACAGGGCGGAGCTAGAAAGTTAAAGCTACAGGTTACACGGTTACAGTTAAAATAGTTACTCGTAAAAGTAGAAACGATATGGGGGGGGGGGGGGGTCACAAATCAGGATGTTCAACAAGGGCGAGAATTGTCTTGGAGACCGCTCCCGATATTACACAACGGCTGAAATAAGGCTGCCTTATTTCAGCAGTTGTATAATATCGGAAGCGGTCTCCAAGATAATTCTCGCCCATGTTCTACAACTCATTCTGACTTATGACCCCTCATTCCGTTTCTACTTTTGCGAGTAACTGTTTTATCTGTAACCGAGTAACCTGAAGCTTTAACTTTCTGGCTCCACGCCAGCTGATTTAAACTTGCATAAATCTTACTCTATACCAAAGAAAAGAGAGACGTTAACTCCCCGGCCGGAGCGAAAACTATCACGGAGCCGGGAGGCAAGAAGCGTAAGTTCTCCCCCAGTCGGCCTTGGCTTCAGAAAGAAAATTTCTTTCTCCCGTCATGGTCGATTAAACGCTATTGCTTACGACCTGAATCGTGCTTAGACCCAAGCAGCACAATAATGTTATTTTCACACATTTTGTTTGGTAAAAATCTCTAGAGTGCAATTTTTAAATTTACGTCACGGAAAATGTAAATTAAAAAATTGCGCTCCAGAGGTTTTTTTTAAGGTAACGTTTAACGTAAGGTAATGTTTAAGGTAAGGTTTAACTGATCTGAAGTCAAAATAGCAAAGGAACATAAATAAACTTTCTTGTAAGGTTTCACATACCGTAGTGTTCCTGTACTGTTTAGTCCACGTGAAACCGTACTGCTGTATTCAGATGTTGTTACAGTTTTTAGTTTATCCTCAGATAGCTGAAAACAGTCACCTACCTTAGCTGTAAAGACACAACGTGTCTAGTGGCCGCCATGTTCATATATATATTTTATCTGGATACTATCGTTAATCTTGGCGGACGACACACTAGCGTGTGTCTTGACGTCAATCGTATTACCTTTTTTTACGGCACACTTAACATTTTCTTTGTAAAATCTACCCCAAAACAAAACTCGTTAAGGATTCCAGCCAAGCTTTTCGGCCGTGTGAAGTCGTGATATCAAACGCCAAGCTAATCCCACCGAGTAATAGTTCGAAAGTTAAATGAAATATATAAAATTGCTTACTGCGCAATTTGCAATTATTTCATTTAACGTTTGAATTCTTAATCGGTGCGATTAGCGTGACGAAAGAGCTTGGCGTTTGATATCACGACTTAACACGGCCGAAAAGCTTGGCGGGAATCCTTATGAAGTTTTGTTTTGGGATAGATATCAGATCTTTTTGGGTCTAAATTGATGAAATCCATTTTTTTTCTTAGCAATTATGAGATGGAAACACCAATCTAGTTTTCTGGTCCATTTCTTCTTTTTTGGGTTGGCTTTCGTTAGATTTTGAAGACAGCAGTCACCTTTTTTTCATATGATTAGTATAAATCTTATCAGTACTGCAGACGAACGGATTTATTTAATGTTCAGTTTGGCATTGTTGCATAATAACAATTTTTAAAACAATGTAAAACAATCAATTTGGTCGTTTTGAGTTCCCTAACCTCTAAACCACTTGACCAATTAGAAGAGTCCTTATGAAAAGGGTACATTTCCGTAGCAATACCTGTAAAATGAGCTAAGAACCAGCGTTATTCGCCGTATGGAAGAATTTATGGAATAAAAGCGTTACCAGTAGCCAGTAGTAGTTAGTAGTTAGTACCCCAAAACAAAACTTGTTAAGGACATCCGCCAAGCTCTTTCACCAAGCTAATCCTACCGAGTAATAGTTCGAAGGTTAAATGAAATATATGAAAATTGCTTACTACGCAATTTTCAATTATTTTATTTAACGTTTGAAGTTTTAGTCGGTGGGATTAGCTTGGCGAAAGAGCTTGGCGTTTGACATCACGACTGCACACGGCCAAAAAGCTTAGCGAGAATCCTTAACAAGTTTTGTTTTGGGGTAGATATCAGAAATCTTTGGTCCAGATTGATTAAATCCATTTTTTTGTTTTTAGCAATTATGAGATGGAAACACCAATCTAGTTTTCTGGTCCATTTCTTTTTCCTTTTTGTTGGCTTTCGATCAAACAAATTTGCCTGTTCTGTTAGCATTGTTATTTATCCTCAGATGGCTGAAAACAGCCAAACTACCTTAGCTGTAAAAACACAGCGCGCGTAGTGGTCGCCATGCTCATATATATTTTTTAATTTGGATGTTATCGTTTATCTTGGTGGGCGACACACTAGCGTGTGTCTTGATATGTATTGATAATAATGCTTCTTCGTCATGTTGCTTCTAAAAACGCCAGCATTGTTGGCACGCCAGCATTGTTGGCATTTTATTTATTTTCAGCTTTGTGTGCTGTTCTGAAATCTAGAAGCACGCTAGCGCTTCGTCCATCAAGTTGAGATTGTTAGCTTTCCATGAAGTCTAATTGTGGGCGTCTGATGTTATTGTTCAAATCAAGACGATTTAGGCCTTAGGGCTTCGTCGGGCAGATGACCGGGTGCGGTTAACGCTAGCTAAAACCCTTTGACCCTTTGAAGACGATTTAGTAGATTTAAGTTAGGTTAAGTAGAGCGCATGACTTGGGGTCTGTTGGCTCTGAATAAATCAAATCAAATCAAATCAAATCAAGACGATTTAATTTTAGGGTGGGTGCGTAACCAAGGGGCGAGGGTCCAATAAACTAAATTGAATTGAAATTGAAGACATTATCAGGGCTATTGTAATAGGGCATGATACTAAGGGTCAAGGCTCTAAAAAACAAACAAACAAATTCAAATTCAAGACATTACCAGTGTTTGGCCGAAGGCTAGCTACTGATTCTCTTACCCGAGAATTAAACCAGCGTTTTCTGGTATTGAATAGTAAATATTAATGCGACAGAAAGCTTTTATTTGGAAATTGTATAGATCGAAGTGGTTTACCGAGTAGACAACAGAAAGTCCTGTTTCAGAGTTGTACATAAAGGAT
The DNA here is from genome assembly GCA_023313725.1 of Lithobius niger. Classification (NCBI taxonomy): domain Eukaryota; kingdom Metazoa; phylum Arthropoda; class Chilopoda; order Lithobiomorpha; family Lithobiidae; genus Lithobius; species Lithobius niger. The sequence goes on along the minus strand of JAHWFP010045753.1, from coordinate 28,674 downwards.
TTCAATACAAAAAAGGTATCCCAACATCGTTTATTTCATGTGGGCTACTACTATCCCACTAAAGTTTCCACTCCGATAAAATAATTTATGCGACAGATATGCTTGAAATTTGACATTCGGTTCATGTTTGACTCCAGTAGGTGCCTTTTATGGTTTAACATTTGGGGAGGTTCTCAAAAGATTGTAATAATTTTTAAACCACGGCTGTGACGTCACGCTAACTCAACGCCACGCTAAATTTCCGTAGGTTAAATCCCGTTAACCGTGAGCGGAAGTCTGCGTCATCGCAAAAAGTGTGGGTTATCAAGTTACCCCACACTTTTACCGATAACCCACACTTTTGCCGATAACTCAACACTTTTTACACTTCCGGATCACGCGACGGGATCGCACACACCACAACCAAAATTATACAGCGTTAAAACCGTAACGCTATGAAAACGTACAAAAGGAATTACTTAACTTGCCGGGATATCCCAAATGAAATCCTTTATCTGCTAAGGCTCACATGTCTGGCTGGCCCACTCCAAGTTTATTCCCTCCGTCTAACTCTTCTCTCCCCCCCCCCCCTCCACAACCTAAAATGGAATGACCTTCATTCCTACCGATTCACCTATTAGGCTATTACTGGTGATTTGAAACAGTTCTTAAACTACAAACAAACAAAAAGAATTACTTACATTGCGAGAATGTCGGCACAATGTCCTTCTATCCCTGCTTCATCACATATCGAAGTTTATTCTTTCCGAATAGAGCGAGCGAGCAAGCTTACAAGCCAAACTTTGGGAAACGACGCGTCGTCTAACTCCTACCCACCTTCCAGAAACTTGAGCGTAGCCTACAGTCTGCCTCCCTGCCAAAGGAATCGTCCAACACCCACTCCCCCTCCACAAATTAAAATGGAATGACCTTCATTCATTTGACATAAGGTATTACCGTATTTCTTGAAGCAATTTTCACAAACATAAAACGTTTTAATTAAATAAGAATTAGCTTGACGTCCCAATCGTGATTTAAATAATTTATTGTTTAAATCGAGCGGTTATCGATTTTTAACCAACGGGTGCGATTATTGTCCGGTTCTCGTATGCAAATGGTCTCGGGCTCCGCCCTCGACCTATTTGCATACTCGAGCCGGCCAATAATCGCACCCGTTGGTTAAAAATCGATAACCGCTCGATTTTAACCAATAACTATTACGTAATGCTATTTTCGTGTACAGCGGGAACACGCCATCTGTTATCATAGGTAATATCCCGAGTGCAAGGGTTGTTATCGATATTTTTTTGGAGCACGAAAGTTTTTGCTCCCATTAAACTCGTGAGTGCTTGTGTTGGCTAATTATTAAGATCCAGAGTCACGAAGTGACGAGGAAGCTTATGGCCGATGCAAGCACGAACGAGTTCAAGGGAGCCAAAACTTGAGTGCTCCAAAAAGATCGATAACTACACGTAGCAGGAGGGGTATTTAATCAGAGTATGTCTCCAGAATTACTTCGTCAGTTTATTAATAAACCTGTTTAAACCAATTGTAGTGAAAGTCGATTAGTTTTCCCTTGCGAATACAGCGATCGATATGGCTACTAATCGTCTAACACGTGTGAATAATTACCCCTCCTAAGAATACAGTCCAAACATCCAAATGATTTAATCTTGGCCGCGGTTTCATGACGCATATGCACCTATAAAACCAGTGGTCGCTTGCATTTCTAGCTTTTCATCATTAACTGCGATGGATGGCATGGCGGCGCACACCTCTCAATTAAAGACGAGCCGACTACGATTCTTCTATTGGTTTCATTTTAAACTGTAAGTTTAATTAGAACACTAGTGAACTGAATCAACATTAAAAATATTCAGCACCGTTTGGCAGTTTTATGATACGGGAGGCCTCAAACCGTTTAGTCTCGGCGTTTTGCACATTTCATTTTTCCCACTGCGACGTTGCCACGTTGCACGACTGATAAGGATGAAATATCTAGATAGCACAGTCATCACCCAAAAGTAGTTTTATGAATTTGTGCCCCCCCCCTCCTCTCTCCTGACAACAAAAAAATGTCATTCAGTAGAAGTTGTTTTAAATATTTCTCCATTCCCCTCCAAAAAAAAAGTCCTAAGCATTAAAGTCATGAACGATTGTCCAAACAAGTAGCCTAAGTCTACGCTAATTTCGCATGCCGACATGACTATACAAGCTTGTTATCCAGTTCGTACGAATAAGATCAAAGGAGGCGCGTGCCTACGTCAGTGATCTCTGCAATAATTTGCCAGTCATTGGTCGGTTGGTGGTGACATCAGCCACTGACGAAGGCTACATAGTTCCTAGTAATTGATCGTGGATGGATGACGTCAGTCGGCTGAAGAAAAAATAACGAACCTCGTACGTTTGCTGCGAACAAAACTCTTTGATTATTTCTAGCGGAGCATTTCCCCAACGGATTCCCCCAACGGATTCGATCCATTTTCGAACTTAGACCTAGAAATGTGCCAGAATCTGTGTGCATAATTGGACAGAAATCCGATAATTCGTTAATACATTATAGCGCGAACACACAGACAGACAGACACCCAGACAGGCAAACTGTTTGCATAAGAGTCTAATCGACTCTAATAAATCAATTTCAAACATTTATGGACATACATAAGAATTTCTGCATTTAGTATTAATGTTGTTGTACTTTGATTAATTCCTAAACTTCCTAAACCTAAACCTACAACTTTTCTCACATACTGACTTTAGCTTCTCATTCTTTAATAAGTGATAAATTAAGATTCTTGGCAATTTTAATTATGTAAATATGGTGTTGTGGGATGCCAACTAGTTGTGATTATTGATAATGCTCTAGAGCGCTTATCACTTATTAATCGCCCTCTTGGTAGACCATTGAGGGCTGATCAGAATAAGCGGGCTGTGATTGGCTCATACGTCAAAAATCTCTCTTTCTCATTGGCTAAAATATAACGAGGGAGATTCAAAATAATTATCCTCCATGCCCGAGTAACAATGCAGCCTCGGTTAACTAATTGTTTCCGTTTCACAATTAAATCGAATTGTTATATTGTAATTGTATGGTAACCCTTTGAACCCTTTGAACGTATCTAATATCTAGACACACGCTAGTGTGTCGCGCCAAGTTAGGCAACAAACATCACATCAATTAAATTATCGAGGTTGTAAACCATCGTAGCGCGATGCCATAGCGTCAGTGTCTTATATCTTGAAGCATAGTTAGGCACATTTCAGGTACTTGGGGAAAAATAATAATGCGGTACAAAAGCTTGAATTGTGTTGAAATCGAGAGCAATGACCCACCTGACAAAAAATAACTCGTGTAGGAATGCCAGCTAAGCTGCTTTCAATGCAAAATCTGACCCTCAATAACGCTGAAAATGTGTTACTAGTTACTACTTAGCTAGCTAGCTAGTTCGCTCATCCCCATGTTAAATCCCATATAGGGTCATTATTAACCGATACCGTGATAACTGGAAGGCTTCCAGCTATGAAATTGGATCAATGGGTGCTGTACAATACGAACTGCGTACCTTTTATGGTTTGGAGCCTAGGGGCGTAACGGGGATGGCGTGGGAGGGCACGTAAGTACGAAAATATTGTAATAACCATTGTTAGTATTGCCGGCATCGTCTCTCACTGGACGGCCAAAGTTCGGACAATGACAACAAGTATACTGACGTGCGTGCCTAGACACACACTACTGTATCACGGTAAATCTGAACAACGTTGCAAAGAAATTGTATTCACGTCCAATTCACGAAAAATAAACCAACTGTAAAAACAAAGCAAAATAAACAAAGCCAAAAACTGGTAAAGAGGCAACCAAGTTGAGAGTGGTTCGGCCCATCAAACGAGTGATATCAACACACCAAAACTAAATAAATAAAACAAATTACAACAAAATTAAAACCAAACCAAAAAACTATAAAGAGGTGACTAAGTTAAGAATGGTTCGGCCTATAGGCAAAATGTAATAGCAAAGTGTTGAAAACCAATTTCTTCCCGACGTGGCACTTTATTACAAATCTGCACGGTAGTGGAGTTGAGTAAATACACAATTAAAAAAAAAAGGAGTGATATCATATCAAAAACCAAAACTGGTAAAAGGGGCCGCCAAGTTCCGAATGGTTCGGCCTTTCAAAGGAGTGATATCAACACACCAAAACATTTGCCAACTTAATCGCACCGAATAATACTTTGGACGTTAAATGAAAACTTGAACATTGCTACCGAAAGTAGCAGTGTTCTAGTTTTCATTTAACCTTCGAACTATTAAGCGGTGCGAGTAACTTGGCGAATGTTTTGGTCTGTTGATATCACTCCTTTGAAGGGCCGAACCATTCCGAACTTGGCGGCCCCCTTTTACCAGTTTTTGTTTTTGATATGATAAATAAACTATCTCATCGTCTACTAAAATGTTTCCCGGGAAGAAAAACCGTAAAGGGTAACCGCTCCTTGAAAAAAAAAAAATACAGAAAAAAAAACAATCTAAATGGGCCTAAGCGAAACGATCATGCTCACTTGATTCTGGTTTACAATCAAATGCAATATAACAGGCACTTTATTGGAAATATGAAAATCAGCGACCATTAATTATGCCAAAGTGTTGATTTTCTTCAGGGTGTTAAAGAAACGATTTACAATTATATTTTCATAAGAAACTCACAATCAATATTTATATACTAAAGCCAAACCATAAAATAACCAAAAGGGGTGATATCATCCCCATAAGGGTACACAGGGATCCATCAAGTTTTCGCCATAGAAAGTAGTGCTATCAGAGCCAAAATGTCTGCCACAAACTTGGTGGCAGCCATTTTGGCTCTGATATCACTACTTTCTATGGCGAAAACTTGATGGTTCCTTTTAACCTAATGGGGTTTTTATACGATACACTCTACTCTGCGGGTTGCAACTGCAGTGGCCGAGTGGGTTTTCTGCCTAATGAAAATGCGTAAATCAATACACAACAATGAATTTGGTAGTCTGGAGCTCCGTAACCCAGGAACTAATTAACCAAATTAGTGTTTTTTTATTAGTCCTTTATATTTTTTTTATTAGTTTCTTATTTTTTTGTAATAGTTTTATATTCTTTACTACTCTTTTTTTATAGACAGTAAAAAAGTATCGTTTGTAAAATTAGGTGGTTATAAGACCTATAAAATTATAGATAGAATTGTGTAAAAATGCATGAATAACAACAAAAAGCCAGCTTATAGTTAGGAAGAAACCCTTTACTTTCTGTTGTGAAACCATCTGGTATTCTGAATTGCGTTTTAATAGCTAATGTTTTTCTTTAATAATGGTTACAGACAGGAAAAAAGAAGCTGATTACGTTAGAGTTTTTGGATTTTGATATACACGAACCCATGTACACTGAAAAGCTCAACTACGATCAATACGAAGTGGGATGCGAAAAGGAATTTCTTGAAATTTACAGGGATTCGGACAATGAAGATTCCAAAGAAAGGTAGGATTTTTCATATTTAATTTAAAATGTGTGAAAGGAGTATGGAGGAAGTGTGAACACTTTCGCTGTCCAAAGATAAATCTTAGAATATTTCACATACATAAGGAAAATGAATGCACAAAAACAAAATCTAATTCAGTAATAGAGGAAATGCCTCTCCTTCGGTATGTAGAGTTGAAAGGGCATGACGTCATGGTCTGTGATTTCCAGCAGCTAAGGATCCATCGCAATCCTTATAATCCTAGACAAACCTTGTAACCCTAGACTGGGTTTGAACCGCCGTAGTTTGGCTGTTCCAGTTCAGTTACAGTGGCGCCATTTTGAATTCTTTATGTAGATTTGGTTGAACAGAAAGGGTAAATTCACGTAGTCAAGCTAAAAAGATGATGAAAAGTTGCGATGCTGATGTCCTCTATCGATTTAAATGTCAGACCCGTTCTAGGATTGCAAGGTTTGTCTAGGATTTTGAGGATTGCATGGGATGGATGCGATTTTCTAGCTGATGTCATACCATCGCTAATGTGTCATGCTCGTGAAAATGCTTCCAACGTGATTGCAATGCCTGGATAATCATGTCGCATCATTACACTCAATTGGCAGTGCACCACAAAGCAGAAAGAAAGAATAATGTGCACCACAAACTCTGTTAAGGATCCCCGGGGACCCTGAGCAAGCTGAGGCAACAGAGACGAGTCGTTGATGGGTTCTGCTACCAGCCAAGTGGAGGCTGAATATAATCATACCAATGACAAAGATAGACGTGGGGTAAAATAAGTCTAAAAATTGTCTGATGATGGGAAAGCGATATAAACAGCAATACGCAACACTGACCATGTATCTAATCTAACGATTTCTGATGAAAAGCCCTCAACAGAGAGTCATAGAGTTGCAAACTTTAGGGCCAACATCTTGTAGTGATGCTTTCTGTGTCTTCATTCGATCCTCGATCCTTTAGCGACGTCTTCGAAGTGCCCATTGTTAGACTCGATCTCGTAGTCACGCCTTCGAGGGGCCCTTATTCGGCTCATTTGGGCAACCTATAAGGAGCCTACCATAACCAAAATTTTAATTTTAACTGCAAATCAACTGCAACGCTAACCTTTCTCATATGCTCATTTCGAATAATTAGTGTGTGCAACGTTAGAAGAAACTAATCGTAGCCGATTGTAGCAAAGATGGTAGATAAAGCCATTTGAGGATTTTCTCCGTCGTTTTATGAGAGCAAGGCAATCGTTGTCAAGTGTTTGCCATGTTTGGGTACAAGAATCACGAGAAATGCCACATTCACCACACAACTCATAATCCTAGGTACTGAGCGAAAAAAAAAAAACAACTCCAGCTGTGCACGTTTCAGTTTTAGTAGCTGGTTTTGCCATCCACATTATGCTGGACGGGTGGCAACGTGTAAATCTTCCAGCAGCTGAACGTGCTACAACCATCCAAGATCAGAAGACGTGATCATTAGGTCCACGCTAACCTCTTCCTCATAAGTCGGTCGAAAAACAAGACCATTCCTCTTCTTCAAAAAACAAGACCATTGCAACCAATCCTCACCCGAATTATGATGTCAAACTAGGGATTAACCGACTCCAGGTCTAGGTAATCCACCCCTATCCAATACATCGACATCATGCCATATTTGGTACCAATGCCAATCCGATATTAATTCAATACTTGATGCCAACAGATGCCAAGTGGTCTTTGGTGTAAATTCTATTGATTTGTCCTTTTCTCACTTATCTGACAGTCCTGTACCCTATTAGTAGTTTACCCTATTAATTCCAAAATTACAGCATCCGTTTCAACAATTAGAGCTAGACAGAAAGATGCTAAACTGTTAAAAATTGTCTTCTACCCTATTAATAGTTTATCCTATTAATTAGAAAATTGCAGCATCCAGTTTGACAGTCAAAAGCTAAACAGAAAGATTTTAAACAATTCAAAAGTGCCCTCATGAAGTCATGAAATCATACACTTGTTGTGATTAATTTGTGCTGACAAGGATTTATTTGTGGGTAATTTGCGGACAATAACTGACTGTGAGGGCTGTCCTACACTGTGATCCAATATCACCAGTATGATGAGTGAAAACCCATAAATGGTACGGGTTTGCGTGCACGAACAAGCGTTATAGATGGATAGTTCTGGTTTCAGATTGTATGCCACTCGCCAGTTGTCACTATAATACTTCTGCATGCCGTGGACTGCTAAAGGAGACAGTCGCATGAGCAAGTACTAGCAAGTTAGTCGCTGATCAGTACCCACAAATGGCGCTGGACTGGAAACGCGAGAAGAGAATCACTTGGGGGGGGGGGGGGGGGGGAAGGTCGGGTTGGGGGGGGCGTGGTAGGGGGTGGGGTGAAGGCGAAAGTGCGACGAAGATACAGGGGGGTGAGGGAGAGGAGGAAGAATCTTCGTATGCTTCGTTTCGGGTAGGTGGTAACGTAATTGAGGCAATAGTATATCTTAGCTTAGGTGCGTCGTAGTAAACGGGGTAAGTTGATATACTTAAAGGTGTAAATTACGTTTGGGGAGGCTTGTGGGGGGGGGGGCGCGGGGGAAAACTGGGATGGCGAAAGGCATAAGCGGAAGAAATACGTAGCTGGGAAAAACGTAGTCACGCGTAGTTCTCGCTTCACGGTGGGGAGGGGGAAGGATTTCTCCTATTCTTATAGTGTTATTTAACAGAAATCTAAGCGAAAATTATGTTCCAAGTGTATGGCGTAAAGCATTCGTCACACCCGTTTTTAAGGGAGGGAACAGGATGCTACCAATTAACTATAGACCTATCAGTTTAACTTGTCACTTTTCGAAACTTGTTGAACGTGTGCTCAACAACCATATTGTACAGTATTTAGAAACCTATACCTAATTCTTTGAACCCACCCAACACGGATTCAGACAAGCGCTATCGACAGTGATAAATTTACTGAATTTTTATGATTTTGTTCTTAAGTGGATGGATAACCGACAGTCGATCGATATCATATACTTTGACCTGGAAAAAGCATACGATAAGGTTTGCAAGAACAAATTACGACTAAAGTGTGCTCAAGTTGGGATAGTAGGCTATATTGTTGATTGGATTATGCAGTGGTTAAGTAATCGAAAGATTGGTGTCATTCTGGAGGGACAGCAGTCGTCTTGGACCGCATTATTGAGTGATTTGCCCCAGGGTTCTGTGTTAGCACCCGTGTTATTCTCCATTTTCATTGCTGATTTTTGCGGAGTGAACCACTCGAAATTTGCGGACGACTCCAAGATGGCTGTGGTTGCTGATACTGGTATTGAATGGAAATGTTTCCAACATGCAGTGGATCAAACTATGGTTTGGAGTAACACTTGGCAACTTCCCATTAATGTAAACAAGGTGAAGGTTCTGCATGTGGGGTGTGATAACCCCATATGTCAGTATTTTTGAACGATGTAGAAATCTCTGAGGTCTCGGTAGTGAGAGACTTGGGCATCTTCATTGACCCTTCGTTCAATTTCTCCCATCAAGTTGAAATTTGTACAAAGAAAGCTGTAGCAATCTCGTTTATGATCGGTAGAACTATTGTTTCTAAATCACCCAAGGTCTTAACTCCCCTGTATAAGACTCTGGTACGCCCTGGATTAGAGTATGGTATACCATTTTGGAATCCCTTGTTCAAAAAGGACTCGCAAATCCTTGAAAACGTCCAACGTCGTTATACGAAAAGGATTTTTGGGTTGTTTAATGTACCGTACGACCAACGTTAACGCCAGCTCCAACTCCCATCCTTGAAATCGAGGAGACACCGTGGAAGTTTGATTTGTATGTATAAGGTGATACACGGGTTGGTGACTAAACTTGTTACTCTTTTTTTTTTACTCAACAATTGTAATTATGAAACTAGGGGAAATCCCTTTAAATTGGTAATTGCTAACACCCATTATGATGCTGTGAGGAACTCCTTCGCAGTTAGAAGCATCGCGTTCTGGAATGGACGTTGTGGATGCGCCCTCGACTCTCTGGCCTGTTTCAAGAATGGATTAGAGAGATATTTTAGCGAGGAAACATTGTACGATTTTGACTAAATTTTTGCTACATTTACCACTGTCTTTGGTGTCTTTGGACCCTTTACCATTGTGCTTCTCGTCTCTGATTGCTGACCTTTAACAATTGTTATCCTTGAGCAGTTGTTACTGTGATTGAGTTGTCTAATGTTCTTTGGTTATGTTTGCTGTTGTTATAGAAAAAAAAAATTTTACCTTGTGTTTTTTTTTTGGGAGAACTTGTAAACTTGTAAATATGATGTATCGGCACAATCATGAAACTGATACTGTCGACAAATGTTAAATTAAATAAATAAATAAAAAGGAGGAGTTTTGGACGCAAAGTACGTCGTAGATTGGGGAGAAATGGTTGGAGACGAAAGTGCGTCGTAGATTCAGGGGGGGGGGCGGTGAAGAAGGCAAAGAATCTACGTATGCTTCCTTTGGGGAGAGGAGGGAACGATGGAAACGTAATTGGGGTAGAGTACATCGTAGCAAAGATGCGTCGGTGTAAATCTAGAAAAGAAATGATGCAGAAGGAAGAGAATCGGTGTTGGAGGGGATAATAAGTCTAGAGGTCCACGTCATTTATTTTCGTGATGTTGTAAAATAAATTCACCCATCTCTATACGGGTAGTAAACTAGTACGTATATAGTAAGAGTTACCAATCGTACACCATTCGTGGGTTCTCATCAGTGACTACTTGCTCATGACGTGGGGGCCACCCTGCACTTGCCCTTTGGTTGTTTAAATACAAGGTTGTTTAAGGCAACAGTTCCGTGCCACTTGCGGCTTCTCAATCGTCCAAACTTAGTTTGGAACTGCTTAACACACCACACATGTTTTGATGATGATGGATTGCAAATGACATGTGAATGTGAATTCGTAGAGCTTGTCATTCGTACGAGTTCCCGCTCCCAAGACACGTGTTGGTTGGTCATTGTGTACGCCTTAGTTCGGTGTTGGAGGTTTCTAACTCATGTTACCTACATGATGTTATTCTTTCTGTTAATAGGTACTGTGGAAAAGAATTGGCTGGCCGTACCATAACATCCGAATCAAATAAAATGAAATTCGTCCTGAACAAATATTACAATGCGACAAAAGGCTTCAAAGTGCGAGTACGTTTTGTACTGAAAGGTAAGTAAATAGAAAGTATGCTAAAGTCGTAAGGAAGAGTAATTACAGTTCATCCTTTTCTACTTGTTGGTTAGGTATCTTGATCTTTACTTCTTAAGGACACTTCATCAAGAGGTAATTCCAAATACCACCGCCCACATCTTCGTGGTGTGGTTCCTATAGACCAGTGACATTTGCCGCCATATTGGCACCAGTATGGGTTTTGGAGGGCATAACTACAAGGTGCACTACATAAAAATGGAGAGAAAAACAGCGGAAGAGCGGATTTCTTAGGCTTAAAATAACGTTGCTTTCTCCAACAACAAAAATCACGCGTTTTAGGTCTAAGAAATCACTCTTCACAGCATCGGCTTCAGTATGACGCCTTTCTGTTTCTCTCTGAAGTGCCCCTTGCAGCTAACCCATTAAGGCTCCACCATAGAGTTATATACAATAATACTACGTCGTGTCACTTCTCTATAGCCACAGCCAGAGGACCCACACCAAAACGTTGTCGCATTACGTTGAGGATTTGTTGTAAAGTTTTTATTTGCAATCTGGATCATGTATGATGAGAAGCAGTACACGAATCAAACAGTCTGCATTAAAGACTGGCCTTGTGAGGATACACGATACACTAATCTGAGAAAGAAAGAAAAGACAACTGCCCCGATTGGGACTCGAACCCAGGACTTCCCCTAGGTCACTCTTTCACTGGCGTCATTTGGTGCAATCCAGAAATATTGGGATATTTTTTACCAAAGCATAAACAGACATTTCACGGAACTGAGTACAACATTGATGTAATTATAGCATTGGGAACTCGATGGCTATTACTCCGTAAACAAAAGAAATCTTTGTCTATAATCTCTTGTTTGATTGTTTGAGTGATTAACTTGGTGAAAGATTATATGTCGGAGCAGATGCATAAACATTGTCGTTGGTGTGTTTCCTCCTGACTACTGAGTCTTCCAAAGAGTATATAACGAATACGTAATTAGGACACCCCTAAGGGTATAAAGCATAGGTTTATGAATTCCAGGTGTTACAATTACTAAAGCCAGTCAAGTAAATATTTTAAGATACGATACGACTGAAATGTGGTTACAAATTAGTTCACATTTGACACTGATACGAGGCTGTTAACGGTTCACATTTGGGGAGGGTTTAATCGATAAAGGATTTATTGATTCCTGTTACAATGGTTATGTACTTTTTGAACACCACGTCTGTAAACAAACCGCTAATGGGCTAAATTACGTGATTGAAGTATTCGGCCCGGGAGGGCTCCTTTCCAATAGAGCAGTGACATTTGCCGCCATATTGGCACCAGTATGGGTTTTGGAGGGCATAACTACAAGGTGCACTACATAAAAATAGAGGGAAAAACAACGGAAGAGCCGATTTCTAAGGCTTAAAATAACGTTGTTTTCTCCAACAACAAAAATCGCGCGTTTTAGGTCTAAGAAATCACTCTTCACAACATCGGCTTCAGTATGACGCCCTTTTCTTTCTCTCTGCAGTGCCCCTTGCAGCTAACCTATTAAGCTCCAGCATAGAGTTATATGCAATAATACTGCGTCGTGTCACTGCTCTATAGCGCCGGCACACACGAGGTTTTGACTTTCTCAGCATACCCACACACAAGTCTAATCCAGGCTATATCCGCATCCGTCTAAAGGAATCAAAGTGCAGAATTCTTGAAATTGAACCCGTTTAATGGATAGGTCATGGAACGGGTTCAACAATACGTGGGCAACATGCCTGTAAACACTACACACAAGATTGACTACGGAAGGCAGTTGATCACACAGATTGATGTTCCAGGCTATTAGGATGTACTGCGACTTTCCACGAAGAGTTTACCATACTAAACACTTAGCCTAATAAGGAGTTGAGACTATCCTCTAATTCTACTGAAACACAAACATAGAGTATCTATGCTCCAGCATATTTGTTTAGAATAACCGTAGATTGGATGGTTGAAGTTCATTGGATAACCAGATCTCATGAGATTTCGTGCAAAAGTTCGCCGACAACCGCGTCATTTGTTTACAATTGACCGTTATGCACAATTTATCCCAACGACGGTTAGGAACGCAAAGTAGCAACAAATCTTACTACACAGTCGAATCTGATTGAGAGTTCCATCCTCGGATCATCCTTGCAATATCAAAGTACCAAACAAGCAAAGATGATAATTACACCAGTAGAAGTTTGAGCGAACCATTTTGTATTTGAGCGAACCATTTTGCAAAAGAATTACTGAAGGAAAACTCGAATTAAAGGAGAACTTCTCATGTAAGCTAAAATGCAAAGTAGGATGCCATAGGCCTACGTATGTCACAATGTCTTACTCAAAACCCTGAAGAAACCCTGAAGGAAGTTTGCCATTAGGTGACAAAACGTCGACAAAAATATTTAAATGAAAATCAGTGTATTTTTTCAGACAGCAGCATTTTTTCCTTTCTGGTGTAGTTTGCTAACAAAATAAACTATTTTATCTATTGCAGAAAAAGTGACGATTAGTCCATGTAAAGAAATGTACGCCAAACCGACTGATGTTACCATCAACAATGCCACAACTGAATGCAAAATTACCGCAAAGGTATGATGACAAAGTCACCAATCAGGATTGCTGTGGCATCCTAATTATTGCTAAGGCTTTCTGTTAGTTTAGCAGTTAAACGGCATGAACCATAATAACTAATTAGCCTGGTCGCAATTTTCAGGGTGAAAATCAATCACCACTTGTGCCTTCAGTAACGTGGAATATTTCTGGGTAGAATTCTCTGTTCACAGTTAAAATGAGGGGTGAGAGGGGGGGGGGGGAGGTGATGGTTTCTCCGGACATAGTTTTACCAGTACTACCCTTACAATATGTAGCCCACACACGTTTTAAAGCCATTTAAATTTGGATTTTTTGCTGATTCATAGAGCAAACACTGTAAGGGCAGGGACTAACTGCAAAACCAGAGTTGGAAATAGAATTTTTTCAGGTTTTCAACCCGATGTCTGCCGTAATTTTTTGGCCCTATCCAGTTTACCTGGTGGTATACCGTCCCCTTCGTATTCACTGAGCAGTTTTTGCCCCTTACCGAATTTATCGAGCAATCCCCACACCCCACCGCACCAAATCTAATCTATATACTATATAATTACACAAGCTCCGCAACGCAGTCATCGGCAGCGCAGCAGCAATCTGCATCTGCAGCAGCTGCATACGATGCCATCTTCGCCATCTACCGACGGAACAGCAAATTATAAGAGTAGCAGCCAACCCCCCCCCCGCGGGGAGGGGCGCTAGACGGGGAGCGAGACGAGGCGGAATAAGCGAGTGAAGCGAGCGACTCCGCTAGTTTGTCCATAATTTTTTTGCCATCTAATTTATCTAGCAATTTTTCACCCCATCCAATTTTTCGGGTAGTAGTCACCCTTATCAAATTTACCGAGCAATTTTTGGCCCCTATCAAATTATCAGGTGATTATTCGCCTCATCCAGTTTCCGAATTCTCTTCATGTCTCGTATGGGGTGGTATTTGACGGCTCCTAGCATCACTAGTGCTAAGAACAGGCTTAGGGCCAACTGATTGCAATGGTTCTAGCGTGGAGCTAGGAAGCGAAAACCGAAGCTTCTATCTAGCCAGTCTTTGTTACACTGCAAGGAAGAGCCAATGAGAGCCTAGCTATAGCGTTTGTTGTGCCAAAACAATTTCAGTGTTTTATAAGCAAGCCATTAGAATAAGGTTTAATTCTGCTTGTACGCGGAAAGGAAGAGGGACGTGTGTTCACCTGTGTTCGGCCGTTAAGATAATAAACGACTTTAACAAAAATCTTAAAATAATTACAATCTTAAAATTGTAGAATCCGAAAACCTTTAAACAGCTAAATAAATAACCTAAAATCCTAGAAGGGATTGTGTAAGGGAGGTGAGGAACTGCATACTTTATCTAATCTAGTACTAAAAAAAAAAAGCTAACGGCAATTGGCACAACGAATTTAAAGTTGTGGAATCTGGTAGTATCCAGCATGCCATCTAAAACAATACTGGGATCGAAAATAGTGAGACCATGCAAAATGAAAAAATTCAGGTAACGGTCAGCCATCAACGTCTCATGTCCAAAGTCTATAGACCTAACTTTAACAAACGATCCTACTAAGAAAGTGATTTAAACCAGGAATATGTTTTGTGAAAGGCCTCGGTGTACTGTCAATATGGTCAATGTCACCTAACTGGTTAGGAGACCAAACTTGGCTTGCATACTCCAAGACTAGCCTTACATACACCACACATTCCAATAGTAATATGGGGTGTCACCAAATGTAAAACATTTCCTAATAATATGTTCCTCTAGCCTATAGTGGTATAAATAATTTTATTCCAGTTTTTACGTTTTTCGTTTAGGAAGGTAGTGAGTTGTATTGTTAATGCATTTTGTTAATGGGTTCATTACTCTTTAGGCACCTGTTGGCAAAGCTGCGACACTACAAGTAACTAGTATGACTCCTGCACCCGAAGGAAACAACTGTGAAATTGCGAAAATGGAGAATCAGAACGATCATCCATCTCGATCAACTAAGGGAATGTAAGCAAACCAATTTATAACGGGTATATTTTAAAAGTTCACTTTAATTCCACGTAGTCACAGTTTCGTTTCTACTAAAGACAGTTGCCACAAGACAGTTGCAAGAGTGCAACAAACCTGTTCTCGTGAATAAAATATCCGTCTAGGCCAGCATTTTGCATTTCTAAAACTTTATAAAACGAGTGCAACAAACCTCTTATTGTGAATTAAATTACCCGTCTTTAGGCCAATATTTTGCATTTATAAGACTTCAATGGCTAAACAAGCTGCAAGACTGCAACAAACCTGCACTCGTGAATTAAATTATCAATCTTTAGGTCAACATTTTGCATTAATAAGACTTCACTGGCTGAATAAGCTGCAAGAGTGCAAACCTGTTCTCCTGAATAAAATTATCCGTCTTTGGCCAGCACTTTGCATTTATAAGACTTCATTGGCTGAATTAGCTGCAAGAGTGCCACAAACCTGTTCTCGTGAATAAGATTATTCGTCTATGGCCAACATTTTGCATTTATAAGACTTCATTGGCTGAATTAGCTGCAAGAGTGCAACAAACCTGTTCTCGTGAATAAGATTATCCGTCTATGGCCAACATTTTCCATTTATAAGACTTCATTGGCTGAATTAGCTGCAAGAGTGCTACAAACCTGTTCTCGGGGAAAAAATTATCTGTCTTTGGCCAACATTTTGCATTTATAAGACTTCATTGGCTGAATAAGCTGCAAGAGTGCAAACCTGTTCTCGTGAATAAAATTATCCGTCTTTGGCTAGCACTTTGCATTTATAAGACTTCATTGGCTGAATAAGCTGCAAGAGTGCAACAAACCTGTTCTCGTGAATAAAATTATCTGCCTTTAGACCAACATTTTGCATTAATAAGACTTAATTGGCTGAATAAGCTGCAAGAGTGCAACAAACCTGTTCTTCTGAATAAAATTATTTGCCTTTAGACCAACATTTTGCATTTATAACACTTCATTGGCTGAAGAAGCTGAAGAGTGTAACCAACCTGTTCTTGCGACTAAAATTACTTGTCTTTAGGCCAACATTTTGCTTGTGTGAGAATTCAGTTGAACGATGATACCTTCATTATTGTCGTCAGTTGAATGACGAATCCTTAAAATTGAAAAGCCCTTTTTTGACTGAATGCAAAATTTTATAGTTAGTCCCCCTTTTGTTTAGTATCATAGCATATAGTGATGACAAAGCACAAAGTGGGATAAAATAATGGTTTTACAAAGGGCTTTGCAATAAGCATTTTAATCCCGGCGTACAGAGTAAAAGATATAAATTTTTGAACTGCAGTTTTTAAAATGCACGTACGCCCAGAATACAAAGCGAATCTGGTAGGATTCAAACAAAGCTCACGAACCGATGAACAAATCAGGCAAACCTGTAACCATTACTAATAGACCTATAGGCCTGTAGACCTGTAACATTGCAAATGTACTGTACCAATACCCCTAAACTACTATGACAGACCGAACATGTGTATTTTTTAATAAAAGTACTAGCTGCATGTACCTTACGTTATTGGCCTTACTTTGGTGCAAATAACCAAAACACCTAGCTACCATCACTGATTATCCTGAATTTATAAATTCGTGCCACTCTTAAAATAAATGTTTATATTTTAAGCATACTAAGCAATATTTGCACATTTAAAATATATATTTAAAAAAAAATTAGTCAATAGATGCAGTCTAACTAATATTTTGTAATACATGTAAGCAGCTATCGAAATTTCATAATTTGTTAAAAATTTATGTAAAATTTCGAAGGAGACTATTACAAGAAGTAATAAGGATAAAAAATTTAGTTACATTTTACGGGAAAAAGGTAAATTTTTTTTACCAAAGAAAATTACCCATATTACGTCATGGATATTTCACCGCTTAAAGTGAATGATAGTCTAAATGTAGGCCAACGACCAAAAACAAATTCACGTTATTGGTATTTTCGTACCTGGTCCGAAAAAAGCGTATCAACATTTTTTTCTTTTGTGTAAATAGAAAAAAAAAATATATGTACTGGTATGGAGGCGTACGCTGTTGTCTAACTGAAGAGATCCCATCTATTTATCATATTCTGTACACAGAGTCACGTATTTTTTCTTCTTTTTTTTCTCAGGTTTC
Source organism: Lithobius niger (assembly GCA_023313725.1). Classification (NCBI taxonomy): domain Eukaryota; kingdom Metazoa; phylum Arthropoda; class Chilopoda; order Lithobiomorpha; family Lithobiidae; genus Lithobius; species Lithobius niger. Next base: position 11,334 of record JAHWFP010045753.1, on the reverse strand, counting down.
CTGTATGCGGCGCTGACATTGTTCAAAACAGTTTCGAAGGATTCACAAATATGCTTGATTTACATGTGCAAGCCCCGTCATCCAAAATAGAGGGGAAAATAACGTTTAACGACTGTAAGTATTCAATTTAGCCAAGGAAAAATTACCAAAAAAAGAAGTGCCGTAAAGGACAGTGCCGTCTTCAAGATAATTCGAATCCCATTCTCCACCAGTCGTTCTGAGTCGCGACTAGGGTAATTAAATAAATACGGATGCAAACCTATTTACGTTGCCTTTTAGACTTAAATGTCAGACTGCCTGAGTGGTGAATCGAACCCACGACCTTTGAAACCAAAGGCCGGAGTCCTACCACTCAGTCATACTGGCATGGTGTAATTCCACTCTGACTCTGCCAATCTAACATCATTTGCTAGCGGGGAGCAGAATTTGGGGATCTGGATAAACACCTATGAGGCATTATTGCAGTAAAGGGCGTTAGCCCTCTCCGATCTGCAGGTGTGGTACGGAGCCTGAGACAGTGGGGTACTTTCTTTTGGTGTGCCATCATTGGGCGGCCTTCCGGGGCCGGATTCTGGGGGACTGGGAGGGTGACTTGAGGGAAATTTTGGGCGCCTCCTCGCACAACGCCGAGACATTGTCCACTCTGCGGCAAGTAGTTAGATTTTGTGGGCAGACGGGTAGGTTTGGCCGGGCTCGGAAGTGACTCTGGGGAATTCTGGCGAGTACGGGGTAAATACTGTAATTGTTAATACAGCCAAGCTGTCTGTCACTGTATATAACTGTATCACTGAATAGGTTAAGATAGATTAAGTTTTTAGCGTCGAGCGTATGACTTATGGTCTGTAGGCTCGTGTAGTGAATTAAAAGTAAAAAAAAGTGTTAGCGATTGTTGACGAACCATCGTCCAACATATTTATACAACGATTTGCATTGTTCGTAACCGAGACATTGTTGTGATATTATAACGAGCCATTCTTGGCTGGGTTCATGGCCGCATCAAGGAAAATTGACGAACAATGTAGTTTTCAAGGAAATATTGACCAAGTAAAATTCACTCGGTGCGGTAAGTACTTCAATGCCATCACCTCTGATATGGTGCACACACTTAAGAAGGCCGAGTGAGGTTGCTTAGCTTTGCTCATTCGGTTCACGTTTGCTCTTCGTATTTGTAATTTTCGTTTGCCTCTGTTCTGACAAGTGCAAACAAAAAAAGATATTGCCGCCGCGGATAATTGCGTTGGCGCTACGTGGTGGCAAGGAGGGGTTGGAGTTGGCGGCCAGCTTGCGTAACAGAAAAGAGACTGGCACAACGTGGCTGGGCCCGTATTTTTTTTCGGGGGGGGGGGGGGGCCCCAGCAGGGTTTGCATTCTTCCTGCTGTAATCTGGTGGCGAAGAGATTGTACTGTAATGTGGTGAAACGTTTTACGCGTAGTGATGCTTAATTGTAATTAATTCGTCATAGTTCTTTCCCCGCCTCAGTTGGAATATTGGCGACCCATGATTGTTGGTGAGGGGAAGAGAGCGGAGGAGAGAGACGGCCAGTAGGGAAAAGAGGAACTGTGTGTGGGGTGACGAAGGAGTAGAAGGGATTCGCGTAACCTAATGCAGGCAGAATACACTGAGATCGGGGGAGGGCAGAGTAAGAGGTGGGGGGGGGGAGAGCAGGTGCCGATAGGGTTAAAGGATTTTGTAGGATACGTGACTTAGTAGGGAAGGAGTCGTGCTGCTTAGTTATTAAGGCCAGTAGTTTTCGGGCTTCTGCCCGAACCTTGTTCGGACTTTCCCCTAGTACGGTAGTATATATTTGGGTAAAACTAGTACCTACTTTCAACGATTGCCGCCGGAGGGTGCCGTCGTCAGTGAACTTACTTTACGTTACTGAGCGTCGTTATGGTGATCGAAACTGTTTAGCGTCACTACCCATGCTTAAACAAAGTGATCACGATAAGAATACTAATGTAATCGCTTAAAAAATGGTAGGTCACTTTAGGATATTAAATTTATTTTAAACTAGATCAGAATTGGATCACTACTTTTTTTTAAATCCAGCATTCATTCTTAAAATGGGTTGTACTCACGAGTGGAGCTAACTATAGCGCATGATTTTGTGTGCCGAGCGATCCCATTCGGCTGAATCTTCATCCGTGGTTCAAATTTTTTTGTAACGAACTGAGTCCGTTCTGAATCGAACGCAGAATAAGTTCTTCAACATCAGATGTTGCCCATGCACGAGTATTTTGACAATTTCCGAAGGCATTGTTGTTATTATCATGGTTAAATGACGCTGACAATGCCGCCATTTTTTATTTTGAATTTCGCCTCTACGAGAGACTGACACGTGATGCCTTCTGGTGCCGTTACGGGAAGCGGGTATTGCTTTACTCCACGCATGGCCAGTATACTATTAGGTCAGACCTATCACAATTTTAGAGGGGTAGACAATATGGCCGTCACCTGTGGGTCATTTCTTCAAGGTCTGTTCGGCATTTGGCCGAGCAAATCGCATCGGTGAATTTTTGATAGGTGAGTCGCGACATCGGCCGCCAAACGGTGGCAACTAACTAAACGGCTGGTAATTTTAATTTTGCGTGTATCTGCGTAATAAATTTTTATTAGCTTTAAAATTATTTTTAAATAAATTTTAAAGTTACCACTCAGCCGCAAAAGCTGTTTCTCTGAGCGTGGAATAAACACGGAAGTGTTTCAAGGAAAGGAACATTGGCATTCTTTCAACTGTACCTATCGTCAGAAGACGGCAGCTAGATAAACCAATCAGTTGTGTTTTCGGCGGCCTTATCGTCCAATCTAACCGCGTATGCCGTTTCTCACCCAAGATCCGGCTGGGACTATAGCATAACCATGCCCACGTTTTCAGAAAACCGGCATAACCTTCATATCTAACCTGGTCGCGACCCCCTTACGTCAAGATGTCTTGAACCGTACTTTCGGTAAGACGTATCTTGTCAGTAGCAAAGGCCACACCGAAAGCCAAAGCTAGAGTTAGGCCTAACGCCACAGACATACGTACACCACGGCCACTCAATGTGTGTACAAGGTTCTAGCCATCGCCAACGTTAGTGCATACGCGCGACAGGCGAGTGTAAACGATCATAAAATACAGCTACTTCCAGTGGCCAACCAGAATCTAAAACAGCATAGTAATCTGTTTCCACCTAAAATTTAAAACACCCCAACTTCCATAGACAACTCTGACGCCTATACAAACGAAGACAACTTCAACCGACTGATATGGCCTCAGTCAGGTTGCCCGAACTTACAGCGACAAACGTGTAGGTGGCGGCTAAACTAAATTTTTGTTTAATTCAAGCAGCCAAGCGTATAACATTTTCCATTAAGTTATTATATTTTTATGTTTTTCAGTGCCAACAACCTGTGGTGGGAAAATCGAAATGGAAGCTGGGTCATCAAAGAAAATCGAACTGCCGAAAATCCTTAGAACTCCAGTTCACAATGAACTCAGCTGCGTTTGGACCGTAACCATCGTAAGTACTCTAAAATTTCAGATAAAAATATAATTCTAGGATGTGAAGCATAGTGTAGCAGGCAGTAGGATTCTCTGAATGTTTTAAGTTCTAGTCCAATAATTCTTAAATTTTGGGACTCATTCGTGTTTCTTCAGAAACAATGGGTGTCCAGTAGGCTGAATCTACTTTCTTGGAAACTAAAATACACCTATAAGATGGAGGAAAAAGTATAAGTTCCTAGGCACAACGCGAGCTTTGTGAGGAGGGCCCCGAGCAAAACGAGCAGCAACACCACGACCAAAAAGTAGTGGCGGTTCTTCAATAATTACCGTCAAGAGCGGCTTAATTAAAAAAGTTCCTGAAGGACCGTACGAAGGAGCGTATATGATAATCTACTCCACCGGGAAGTGAAACAGGTAACTTTTTGCAGACAACCTAGGAAAATCGTGGAATATGAAGCGAGAATTAAAAATGGACACTCCCGGGTACTACGGAAATGTAAACGTTTATAAGGTTCTGTAACCTTCATAACATCTCTTGGCTAAAAGATAGAATAGTGAGGAGCTTATATAGTTTTGTTACGGACAAGAAGTGTTGGACAGTATTACGGCTTGTATGACTGATTACAGCACCCGACTTGGTGTTTTTATTCACAAGGAGTATTGGACAGTATTACGGCGTGTATCACCGATTACAGCACCCGACTTGGTTAATTTTTATACAAGGAGTGTTGGACAGCACTACGGCGTGTATGACCGATTACAGCACCCGACTTAATGAATTTTTGTACAAGGAGTGTTGGACAGCATTACGGCTTGTATGATCAATTACAGCACTTTCTGTCAAAAGAAATGTTATAAAGATTCAGTTAGTTGTCTACTCCTTGTCCTCCATGTACTCCTACAGGTTTGCATCTGTATACATTTACTCCTGTAATATTAAGTCAATCCAGAAGGACTCCAGGAATGCCCTCACCAGTATATACAATTCAATCATCTAAACTTTACCAATCTATGAGGAGATTCTTTATAACAGAAACAAGGAAACACTACAATTAAATAAAAAAAATAATAAGCCAAACAGAAAATAACATCAGTTTTAAAATAGTAAAACTTACCATAGCATAAAAAAGTACGAGGCTCATTATATGTCTTGTCAAGCGAGCAAACAAGACTCACACTGTACAGTTGCATTCTGGGGATCATTGTACTTTTACACCTTTCTTCTAAAGGCTGATCCAACCGTCCAAAATACGACAGTGTTTACTGATATTGAGAGCCCTTTCTTCATTAATTGCAAATGACCAAGATTGAAGTTTCAATCTCAGTAAACGCCTATTCTCAATATGAACCACTGATGTTGGACGGAAATCTGGACGGTGCCCATTGTCAGCTTATTGTCTGCCCAGAGCCTTTTCTTTGTCAGCAACACCAAAAGCGTCAAAGTGTTACTTTCTATTGGCCAGGGGACACTAACTTGATCTTACCAAATGCACCCCTCACCCCCGCCATAAGAGGAGCAAGGAATAGCACAGCTACAATCCCTAACCAAGTTCATCATTTGAGATGTGGCCTCACGCACCACAACCAGTAGCAGATATCCCCCCACCCAGATCAATCGTATACCAGGTTGCTTTCTGCAGCGCTGAGATGGTTAGATACAACTCTAACTCCGTTCTCAGCAAAAAATACGGCACACTGGGAGTACACTGCAGAGAGAGATGGGGCATTAGGGCGCGTTTACGCAGCGACTCGCATTTGCATTCTCGCAGCTAAAACTCAATTGTGATGGCAAAGGTGACATTGTCATGGTAACAACGCTAAATGGAATAGCTAAATCCGACATCGTTTGAGTAAATACTTGCAGACTTATAATCCGTGCCAATAATATAAAGAATTCCTCATGACGAAACAATTTTTCCAAACGCTTCCGAACTCACGTTATTTGCTGTTTTCGTTGCGAGGCGGCAGACATAAAACCACCGCCATGTTGGAATTTGAGGTGATTTCTAGCTTCTAGCTGCGAGAATGCAAAAGCGAGTGGTTGCGTAAACCTGCCCTTACAGTCCCAGCCCCCACGTTATCTGTTTTTGTGGTGCATCATGGGGGTTTTTAAAGCTCTGTTTAAATCTGCGCAAAGTAGACAATGATGGCATCAGTAGGAACTCCAACGGTATTTGGATGTCTCTGGGTGCTATTCGAATATTGTATAGGGCAGTGACACAACGTAGTATTATTGTGTATAACTGTATGGTGGAGTCAGTAAATGGGTTAGCTGCAAGGAGCACTGGAGGGCGAAAAGAAGGTCGTCTTACAGAAGGCAATGCTATTAGATTGGATTTCTTAAGCCTATAACGCGCGATTTTTGTTGTTGGAGAAAACAACGTTCTTTTAAGCCTAAAAAATGCGCTCTCAAAGCACTGTCTTGACTAGAAGTACCGTTGTTTTCCGTTACATTTTAATCTAGTGCACCTTGTAGCTATTACCTCCAAATGGTGACTCGTAGCCAATATGACGTCACTTGACGCTGCTCTATAGTAGTGGGCTACACAGTGTAATGATGTACTGCATGGTGCAGGTCTTTATTAATGGCGGGCTCTAATAATAGCCTGTTCTTTGCGCTTCATTCGTTAAATAAATGCTTTGGCCATTGCAGTAAAGGATCATTTTTGTAGCTTACGTGCACACACTCGCTTCTCTAAAACGTTACTTTTAGCGGAATTTAACTTATTACCAAACTTATGCTCCTGCATACTTGTTATTTTTAATTTGATTTTTAATTTTTATTTTGTTTATTTAGCCAGCTGATGCCAAAGGATTGAAGGTTGTCTACAACACTTTTGCTTTGCATGCAAAGTCTGGCAGTACGTGCACAGTTGACCAATTTTCTGCAGTAGAATTCAAAGAAAACGATATCGCTCCGTTCCTGGAGCGTCGTGCGAAAGAAACAGTGCAGCCGTAAGTAGCAGTAATTCTGTGAAATAGTAGACCTCACAGCTTCAGCCCAATATGCAGGAACGGATTGGGGATGGTTGACTCGGTGGAGATAATAATAATGAGTTATAGCCAGTATTAAATAAATAAGCCGTGTCAGTTTGCCTCAGCGGTAGGACCTCGAGCTTTGGTTTCAAAGGTTGTGGGTTCGATTCCCCGCTCAGGCAGTCTGACATACAAGTCCAAAAGGCAACGTAAATAGGTTTGCATCTGTATTTACTTAACTCTTGTTGGGCCTTTTGGCTTTTCGTCTTTAATATAGCCAGTATCGTGCATAAAAAAGAATGACACTACTTTTCGGGAGATCACCCTCCCATAATCAGGTGAAAATAAAAATCTTTAAAACATATAAAAATGCATGGCAGTATCTGCCGGGTCACCAAATCCATACAAACAACCATTATAGGCATAGTCCAGGGCTAATTTTTGAAATTTTTAAAGTTTTATGCCAGGACTATGCCTAAAATGGTTGTTTGTATGGATTTGGTGGCTCAGCAGATACTGCCATGAATTTTTATATGTTTTACAGATTTTTATTTTCACCTGAATATGGGAGGTTGACCTCCCGAAACGTTGTGCTATTCTTTTTTTGTGCACGATACTGGCTATATTAAAGACTAAAGGCCAAAGGCTCAACAAGAGCTACATAAATACAGATGCAAACCTATTTAAGTTGCCTTTTGGACTTATATGTCAGACCGCCTGATAACCATGTTTTAAAGATTTTTGTTTTCACCTGAATATGGGAGGTTAACTTCCCGAAACGTAGTGTCATTCTTTCTTTTGCACGATACTGGTTCTAACTCCTTTTTATCCGCAAAAAGTGCTCGAATCTTCTTGATTGTTATGGCGATAGGGGGCGTCGGACGAACGTCTAATTGGAAAATCGTCTAATGGGACAATTGTCTAAAATCTGCCTAAATAAAAAATCTGGAAAAGCATCTAAACGGAATATCGTATAATGGACAATTGTATAATGGATAAACGTCTAACTGGCTTAACGTCTAACTGCGGTTTCTGATGTTATATGTATAGCCGCAGCGAGCGCGACAGCGCAAGCGAGGCAGGGATATTAGACGATTTTCCATTATACGAATTTCCAGTTAGACGCTTTTCCATTATACGCATTTCCTGTTAGATGATATTCCGTTATACTGTTTTCCGTTATACGTTCTTCCAATTATGCGATTTTCCAGTTAGACGATTATCCCTCGCCCCGGCGGTAATAGCAGTTTGGCTCTTGGGTGGCCTTTTTTTGGGTGGGGGATGGGGGGGGGGGGG
>JAHWFP010045752.1:15554-31661 GCA_023313725.1 Lithobius niger | reverse complement strand
TACACCAATTCTCGATGTATATAATAATGCGCGCGAAGCGCGCCCCATCGGTCTGTGATTCCGGCCGCAAATATCGATATACACCAACCAATATTTCGTCTGCTACCGGAACGAGATAATTTCCGTATAAGCAGGAGCGCGGAATCAGGTTTTCTTGTTGCCCCTCCACCTCGCAACATCGCGATGACGGAACGACAGTTATGCGTAGCGTTTTAGCGTGTTTTAATAATTTTTTTTAAATAAAAAAGCGTTTGCACACGTTTTCGTTATGGTTTTCGGAACCCTAACGACGAAAGGAATCGATAGGTAGGTGGATAAGGTCGATAGCGTGAAAAGTAAGGTTTCCAAACAATTACCCACTTTGGCGACGATCGAGCACATCCACGTATTTGCATTGAATTCAATGGGAATGATGTGATACGATCTCGTTTCGAGACGTTGTTATGACTACGCAAAACAAATAGAATAATTTTAACATTGAAGATAGATAATTTATGGTTCCTCTCATAACATAGTGTGAAGTGAGAAAATGTTAACTCCAGTAGAAATATTTTAAAAAACCAGGTTCGCAACACAACGCATCATTCACATTCTCGCCTACTGGTTGCTAGGCAACAACAAGTAACGCAGGCAAGCCATCCAAATTCAGCTGCCCAACAGCCAAACAAACAAAATAGTTGTGAAATACTGAATTAACACGTTTAATTTTTTTTAATTAGTATAAAATAAAGTAATAAGACGAGTGTTTGTTTCAGCCCCACTTGTGTTTGAAATAAACCACATAACTCACAGGAAAAACTGTTGCATCACGCCAACCGACGCCAAGGTTAAATAGACAAGCGTCTCGTAATTTCGGCAGTTCTAATCACAGGGGGGATGAGGCTTAATGGCGCGTCAATCACAGGGGCTCGTCACAAAAAGCTTGTTTTGAGACTACCCCCTCTGGTTCTATTACTTTCCACAATCAAAGCATGGCGAGGCGAAAACTGGTTGTAGTTAAATTAACATGTGGCCCCTCTGGTTCTATTACTTTCCACAATCAAAGCATGGCGAGGCGAAAACTGGTTGTAGTTAAATTAACATGTGGCCCCTTGAAGTTTGTGTAAATCTTGGATTAGCGAAACAAAACGTAGTTAATACATTGACAGTGACGCGTGCATGCATTTTAATGCGACCGCTTGTTTGTTGACATACGTAAAATTAACCGGTGCAAAGTTAGGCTCCAAATCAACATCGTTTTTTGTCAACTCCCGATTATTTCGTGAAATACATTGCACATAGCGTTCCAATGGTGGAATTAATCTTGCTTTGGCTCACTTAAATCGGCGCCGTTTTCCACCATATGATTTTTCAGCTGGTGTGAGGGAAGAGAACTTCTGGGAGTGAGATTATGTGATCCGAATGACGCCAGAGATCCGAAGAAGCCTGGGATCTGGAGGCCCCGTGTAAAAAAAGTTATTTGCATCCCGGTCTATTCCGACACTTTTTGCGTATTGCGGGAAAAAGCTAGTGTGATGTCACACTCTATGCGTAGGCGCCCCACTGACGTAACGTATTTCTGTGATCTGTGGATCCAACATGGCCGCCGTTTTCGATCTAATGAATCGACGCAACTCGGGACTAACAAACTAATAAATATTAATTATAAAACGTAAGTCGGACCGCTCCGAACGTAAAACGTGTGTTCGTTTGTATTAAAGTGGCACTATCGCCGATTGAAAGCAGACGAAATCTGACATATCTAGCGCTATGTAGTGCCATCTAGCATTTGCTTGCACCAAACGAAGGAATGCATAACGACATTTCTTTTAATGAAACAAACAAGCCACGACATCCTTAATTATTGAGTGAAAATTTGGGTCGTCTTTGTGCACCTGGGAGCAAGCTATAAAGATTAACAATATCGTTGTCGCTAGATGGCGCCACGGTATTTTCGTTCGTATTTCAATCGGTGATAGTGCCACTTTAGGCTACCGAATTCCAATCGACAATATAACTGAAAATGAGCACTAGACGCCGGATGGCCAGCGCTAGCTGTAAATGGTAACCATGGTAACGAGTAAGTAGGCCTACGGCTTCTATGTACGACGTTCAGCGTGAATCGTCTCAAGTGTTCTTCTTTGGTCTCAACGTCTGCACCAGCTATTTTTCGATGCTTACGGTTGTTTATTATTTACGAGGACAAGTCAGTTCAAGCTGTAGGTCTACGGGTTTGTCGGCAGTTGTTATACAGCAAACACCGCTTCGGTACCAGTCCAACAGACGACCACCTCCAACCGTAATTTTGAGTACGTAACTAGCCGGTGTTTTAGCCATACAATGCTTGGTTATTTCAGCGACTTATTTGATCAACGCATAGCTGCATTGCATTATGTTCTTTTATTATTTGGTTTCCTAATAAAGTTGTTAATTCGTCATCATATAACTCCTATCCTGTTTGCGTTGTTTACATAGTGCAAGCGCTGCGAAGCCAAAGGATTATTATTGTGTAATCTCGTTAAAACCTTAACACACGAAAGTATAGTTATTAATCCAAGATTTTACAACGTACACAATTTCCTTTCCAGGCCTATAAACGTAGTGTATATGCCAGGTGTTAACATAAGTATTTTCTCTCCTTTTTAAAGTGGCACTATCACCGATTGAAAGCAGACGAAATCTGACAACATATAGCGCTATGTAGTGCCATCTAGCTGTTGCTTGCACCAAGCGAAGGATTGCATAACGGCATTTCTTTTAACGAAAGAAACAAGACATGACATCCTTAATTATTGAGTGAAAATTTGGTTCGTCCTCGTGCACCTTGGAGCAAGCTACACAGGTTAACAATATCACTGCCGCTAGATGGCGCCATAGTATTTTCGTTCGCATTTCAAACGGTGATAGTGCCCCTTTAACAGAAACAATAAAGACGTTTATTTCCAATTCACACTCCCCCCCCCCTCCCCCCCGTTACCGAGGGAGACGGGGGTTGCGTATTGTTTGCATCTTAGTCTGACAGCTAGATTATTTTTGCCTTCCACCCCGTTTGGTGCGTGATGTTACAAATTTACTAGCTCCCACAAAGTCCAAAAGGTCCTCTCTTTGGTTGTATCGGGCGCCCCCCGACACAACCCCGGAAGGGAGGGGTGTCCAGTTTTTTCAACTTTTTTCAGTTCTACCTGTCCAACTACAACCGCCCCCAGTTGTTCTTTGCAATTGGTAACGTCGTTCAGTGTCGTAAGTCAATATTTTCTCTGATTTTAGGTCCCCCCCCCCCTTATCCCAATTTTGAAAAACGGAATAACCAGTCATTTTACTGTACAATTATTTTTCTTGCTGTATGTAATCTATGGTTTCATAAAAAAGTTGGAAAATAGCGAATAAAAAGTTATTTCAAGGATTTGTACGGCTCCTCCGCTCGGGGGCGGCCCCCCCCCCCCATTCTTTAAGCCAGTACGGTAGATAGAAAATACAAAGAGGTTGTTTAGGGAGCACGAACTCGACACGAATAACGAACTACCCCACGACGATGATTGGACTTTTCTTTTGTGATAGATTTGGCAGTAATACAGGAAAAAATAAATAAGAGCTGTGATTGTTAATAATTAAATTCTTGGTATTAAAAATGTTGTTGGCTAAAGCCTGCTGGGAAACACTTGTTTCTTAATCCACTGTTTTCGAAACGACGTAAAAAAATAATACCGTTTAGCATCATGGTAGGTAGACGTAATACATTGCGCAACGCATCTCAATGAATTCGTAAAACTCTCACGCACATGCGCACAAAAGTACGCATAAAATCAAAAGCTCCAGTGACGTCATTTGGCGGGAAAAAGATAATGAGCTCGGGAATGACCAACCTTTCGTAATACTATCGTTCCACTCGACCTTGGTTTGTATGTCAATCGGCTTTAAGGTATGCGTTAAGGTAAAATGAGAAGTTTTTTTTGGCAGTTGTTTATGCCTAGCGTTTGTGCACTTTTTATAAGACTTGACGAATTTTATTACTTTTTTTCGATTTTTGTTTTTATTTTTATTAAATTAGTTATTATTTATTTAGCTTTGCGTGGTGACCACAAGAGGCCCTTTCGGTAGCAGTAAGGGATGACTGCACAAGCTGTTCCTACAATTCGTAAGTATTGTTGTTTAAACAAGTTCACATTCTCGTGTTAACACATTTTGTTTTAACTTTACTCGGCCTGTTCGTGGTGTTGGCCAAGATTGGTATTATTCGGTACGAGGTGTACAGACAAATTTCCTGAAATCGTGTAAGTGTGGATGGTGTGGATTTTAATTTCGACAATGTCTTGTGTTGAACGCTCGTCAGCTGTGAATATGGTATATTTTTTGGATTTTTTGTGGAGAATTGTTCTTTTAATTTTGTGCATGTCACTTTTTCTTTGAGTATAGAAGTTGTGTAGAGGTTTTTTTTTTTAATTTTTTCATCTTTGATAACATTTATTAATCAGTGTTTGTACGTGATGTTGTGTTACAAACACAGCCTACAGCATTTCCTTCCACGGTAATGAATTTTTGGATGGAAACTGTCATTCCTGATTTCTGGACCAATCCATGACATGCTGTTGACCACGATCGCAGCGCCTCCACAAAACACTGGAGAGTTCTTGTAGACCAGCGATAGTAACGGGGCGTCGGGCGAAAGTCTAACCGGAAAATCGTCTAATGGGATAATTTTCTAATATTTGCCTAAATAAAAAATCTGGATAATCAATGAAACGGAATATCGTATAATGGATAAACGTCTACATGGGCACAAATATAACCAACTGATAAACCTCTAACTGGACAATAATCTAGCGAGGCAGGGACATTAGACCATTGTTCATTATACGAATTTCTTGTTAGACGATTTTCCGTTATACTGTATACGTTCTTCCAATTACGCGATTTTCCGGTTAGACGATTACCCCTTCTGGCTACGGGGCTAAGTTTGGAGCCAACTGCCAGGGGCACATGAAGGTAAAAACATCATCGTCATGTGTCAAGTCATTGTTGTGACTGCTTGACTCGTTACATGCCAGTTGCCCAGTGCTTTTGTGGGCCATAGAGCCATAGGCGATTTTGACACCACTTTGAAAGCTGTGACGTGTCCCACTCTTAAATCATAACTGGCCACCGTCATACCCAGCATCAAATACCTGAGTCATGATAGGCTCATAACAGTTTTATAGATCGACATCACTGCCGTTTTACATTGGTTCTTGGGAAAATACTCACAACAAAAATACGCAACACCAAAAAGTCTGTAAATTTCAGGCAAATTTTCGGTGGCCAATTATCTGCCACCTTCTTCAGGCCTAGCCCAGAGTTCTGTTCACAACTACTACAAACGTCAACGGGAAAGCAAATTTGAATTTGTGAGTATATTTTTGTTGTATCATAACACAGTTCTTGCATAGATGGAAAATGGGACTGCTCGACTCTTTACATGCCCGTCGCCCAGTGCTTTTGTGGGCCTTTTTTTGTATCCTGTTGTTTGAATCATCAAGCCCTCTCGCAAGCTTTGCCCAGCAAACTTTCTCACAAGCATTCCATAGCAAGGTTTATAACGCCAAAAACCAGTTGAAACTGTCGTAAACTGTCAAAAACTCCGAATATTCATATGAATTATAAACCAGTTATGTTAAGGTTTATAGCTTAAAATGAGCTATGTAATGTACATGTATTAAGACAATTTCAACTCCTGGTCTGTTACACAGCTTTGAATGGACAAAACCAAAGTTAGAAAAGTTCCTTTCAGTAGATGCAGAAGTAGGTGGGGCACATTAAGGTCGTATCATTGGTTTCACAAAGTCTTTAGGCGACTTGCTTTTTGCCAGACCTTCCCACCAATAGAAACGCCATCTTCCGGCCAGTTTCGATATTGTTCTTTCTAGTTTCGAAATATACATCACCTGTGAATTTTAGCTTCGTTCCCCGAATGCTTTCTTTCCTAGAGGTTTTAAAGTTGTTTTGAGCCGGCCAGCTGTGTAACCTTACTGGGCATGCGCCTGCACAGTTCCTCCAATTGAGACAAGTAACACAAGGTTTTGCCATCCATTTTCCTCTAGCGTGCCCTAAAGCAGCACGCTTCGTTGTCTTACCACTTCTTTATCTTATGCATTCGTTTCCATCGTGTGAAATTGCTCACCCGCCACCTTCGGATCTCTCCTTTGGTCGACGACTGTTGCTTCATTCACATTTGTCATTCAACTTCGCCCGCCTTCGGCTGCCACTCGCCTTCATGCAAGTGGACCCAATTGACCGCATCTGTTTGTCGTTCATACAGGCACCTTCTTTTGCCTCGCCCTTCGACCTGCATTTGCACTTGCACTCTGGCATTCGTCTGTTCTTGACGCTGCTGAACAACTCTGCCTAGCCGAAACACTGTCATCATTCGTCCTTTGAAACTGTTATGCCCACGTTCACCGTTCACCTTCTTTCAAGTTGGAGCAGCTTACCATGGAACTATGGCACCTTCGGTCGACACCTGCAGTTAACATACATTGCCACCGAAATCTACTCCTGACCCTCAGATCTCATTCCTTTCGACAACCTCCCACATCCTGCTTTCGCTCACGCGATGCTCGTAGACCCGAAAGCCCCCCCCCCCCCCCTCGGCCCGATATGTTAGCCGAAACCTCTTTCAGAGGTCCTACTCATCTAGAAGTCATCAGGAAAGCTAGAGATGAGCCGGCTGTTACCCCTTCATGGGAAATTGTCATTTCAGGATACAGGCGACAAGAACCACAACTTCAAACCTGAAGCCCCGCCTACAACGGGGAAAGAAGCCAGAAGGCCGGCATGCACCGTCGTCATTGCGTCACCGCCCACCGAGCTAAGTCACCTGCCTTCTGCATCAACATCACCTCAGCTTTCGCTCCCCCGTCTACAGCAGGAAGAAAAGCTAAAGAAGGCGAAGAACCCGCACACACCATTATCATTGCTTGACCGCCTGCCGAGTATGGTCACATACCTTCGGTATCAACGTCTCACCGCTTTCACCCTCCTATCGTCTACGAAAGAAGTAATGAAAGACGACAAAGGCTGAACGCACACGTTGATTTAACATCTTTATAAATATTACTAGCGGAGTCGCTCGCTCCTTCCGCGTCGTCTCGCTGCGCTCGAGGAGATTTCTTGCTGCAACACTTCTGATACAGACCTTCCACATAAAAAACGATCAAGCAAATTATAAGAGTGTAGTATGAGATATCGGTTATCTCGAGAGAAGGTCAGTATTATTTTTTTACGTCCAAGGAGTCGAGCAAAAAGTTAAGATCAAGCAATTTATCAGAAATGCACTGTTTCTGATGACAAACGCTGATTTTCGTTCGCTTCGCTCACTCAATCAGCGCAAACACCATTTTAAAACCAAATCTATTGTTTTGATTTTTCCCTGCATCAAGTCAATTAATACAAAACCAATTTTAAGATGTATATGTGGTTTGTTGCGAAATACGTTGTCCGTGCATTCTTTTCCAGATCATCTCTCTTCGCTCGAGGAGGTTTTCATGAACAAACTATGAAGTCATGAACAATCATCAAGAGGGTTTAAAAAAACTGTGACGTTAGTTTTTCAGGGTTTTTCGCATATTTGAGGGTGATAATATCAAGTTATAGCGATGAAAATAGGCCAATTAAAAGCTCAATTTAATTATGTTTCGTTTGGTCCTACTCCCATCTTTGTAGGTGCCTTGGTTCCAGAGGAGTAGAAGTACAAACACGCACGCACGCCATACGTCCTTAATTATGTAGATGCGATTTAAAATACCACTATGTTGAACCTGCTAAGAACTGGATTCGTTTTTGGCCTCTGTGATCTGAACCGTGACAACGGGCAGTTTTCGGCCAATTTACAACACTCGACCTCCCACTTATGGAATGGGCCTTTTGCTCAGTAAGGTGAAACTTTGGATTTTGATAAAGACCCTTCACCACCGTGAATTAACCAAATGTGTGAGAATTGGTTCCTCAAACCTTTAGGAAAGTGTTTGACTAATCCCATTAACCAGCGCCTGCACCAGCTTCCCTTGTTGAAAGCCGTCACTTTCCGGAGGGCTTTCGTTCTTCCGGGTATGTTGCTTCTCTTCGATGGAGAGAAAACTTCACGACCGTCTCTCTTTCAACAAGTCTTTTTGTTGGGACCAAGCTTTTGCACCCTCATCGCTTCTAATCCACGGTCTCTGTCAATCTAAAAAAAAATTAATTTCTTAAGCCTTATGTCAACCGAAGCAATTTAATGCTTGTGTGACTGAACCGGCTCAATTTTGAACATTACCAGGCTTTTTGAGAAGAAGAAATATCTGGTAAAGGAAGGGACCAACCCGGTGATTTGAATCGGGGAAACCTCCGATCATTGTAGGGGCCGAAAAATTGTCCAGAATTGGCCAGAATAAGTTCACAGCTGCTGAAGTAGCATGGTAGCCTCTCACACTACCCTGGCTGGCAGGGTCCTCACAATATCAACATTTGATCCTAACAACATAAAGACGTCTTCTTCCAGCTTATGAATTTCTTTTGAATAAATGCAAAAATCCAGCCTCATCCCTGCTTCCATTGGATCACTCGTCTAACTCTAGGCTGGAGATTCCGTTCACCGCTTAGGTCCAACCACTCTCCCTCAATGAAAGAAACGTCACATATCTCATCTTCTTGCTGGCCGGCTACTCACCCTTCAACGAAAGAACAGTTGCCGTCCTCATCTCATAATTGGCCGGGTTCCCCCTTCAGTTTCTCCACTCCTCACCTGAAATGCCACTTGCCGGGTGACTCGTCCTCCATGTCTTCGGTCATCTTTCACAACCAGGCTCGCCGCTTCGTTACCTGGGACCTCACTTCGGTTTTCACCTGTTCCCGCACCTACCCTGGCCTTCCTTGACCGTCTCGGTAACCACTTTCATTCCCTCCACGCTGCAGACCGGCGGCTTTCCCCTTCTCTACGTATAAGCGGCCTCCGTCTTTCTCATGAGTGTTCTTCACCGGTCTCCTACAACTCTGGCATTCAAGTCGCGATGCTTTCGTCACCCTGGTGTCGGAAACGAACGCTCAGCTCACACCATCACCAACCCTACACCGTAACAAGCAACTTTCACAGGCTTTCGGGGCTTCCCACTCGGCCTTCCCTTTCACACCAGACATTCAACCACATGCTTGATTTGAGCTGTTTTCCAGAACTGTGAACACCT
This sequence comes from Lithobius niger, assembly GCA_023313725.1. Classification (NCBI taxonomy): domain Eukaryota; kingdom Metazoa; phylum Arthropoda; class Chilopoda; order Lithobiomorpha; family Lithobiidae; genus Lithobius; species Lithobius niger. Next base: position 22,491 of record JAHWFP010045752.1, on the reverse strand, counting down.
TCTTGAATTCCCACTCACCTCAGCCAACCTCGACTGGAACCGTTTATGATCCACTAAACACTAACTCTTGAAACCAGAGCTGTCAGAAAACTAACCAAAAAAAAAAAGGAAAACAGTTTCATTCGTGCAAGTTACGGAAAATGAATCCATTCTATTCCCCTGTCCGAACTCCTAAGTCTTCATTACTGACCCTTTCAACGAGCGCTGACAAGGACACAAAACACTAACGAATCACTCTGTGTTAAACTCCGTTTTAAAGCATCCAGCCAAACAGCCCCTCTTGGAGATTCTCGGACTTTATCCTTATAATCAAGGGACCAACAACTGTACAACCCTTCCCAGACCGGGACCTCTCCTCAATCTTGGGAATCTCTGATGAAGGCACCTTTTGAGCTACTCCTTATCGCAACCTTTACCTTCTCATTCGCATGACAGCATTCTTGCTCCTTTTCACCACGATACCACCCTGCAGTCAGGAACTAGCTCTCCCTATGGATCCAGCTTATTGTTACTTCACTAATAATTTCGAAAGCCACCAACCTGACTAAATCTCCTTCAACACTAAGGAAAAATAAAATTACGGAGCCGAAACAAACCATCACCTCCCAGCACTTCCAACAGTGGTTGGCACTGAGCCTAAATTTTTCCCCGGCCCTATCCAAGCATCACTAAAGATCAAGCTAAGCACCGGTCAGTTGCCACATGGAGATCAACTCATATGATCTGGTGACCAACCCTTTCGAATGTCAAACTAGTAGCAGTCGCCACTTGGCCAGTAGACCTTAGAAAGCACTCGCCATTTCACAATTTCTACTCGCCACATACCAAATGCGTCTTGTATGATGCATGGTTTCTCTAATTTATGCATTAACAAAATTGTGCAATTTTCTTACTCCAGTATTAATGCTGAAAAACCAGTTATATATAGCCCTTATAAATCTGAGCATAACACTGCAAACTGTTCATTTCTAACTTATACGGTTCCAGAGATACCCCCTTTTTAGTGGCATGCTCTGTGGCTAGTCACCGTTTGGCAAGTAAGGCTAAATTCCAAGTCGCTAATTGTTGATTTCCACTCGCCAAATGGCGAGTGGCGACCGACATTTGGGAGGGTTGCTGGCGATCATCAACTATATGGCTAGTCGCCAGATTGGAGAAAAGACTGCTGTGAAGAACTGTTAAACTAGTAAGCTTTAGCGCAGACTCCTCACTTATCTTGTTTAACCCTTTAAGGACGGGTGTGCCTGCTGTATGACCATTGTTTACAGCTCTTCTACAAGTTATATCGAAAACTTCCAGCCAATTACAGTAAAATTTAAACTGTGATATGAAAGCCAGATCATTAAGGATAAAAATGACATAGGTTTCATTCCCTTATCTCAACTGGGTGAGAAGCTGCGATTTTTTTTTCTACAAGTCAGTTATAGGTTCTTAGCGCGCACGCAGTCCTTAAAGGGTTAATTTATTCGTTTACCTTCATGCTCACAGTAACCTTTGCCCAAATCCCCTATTCTGGTGTCTCTTTATAATAATAGGTGCCAGCCTATGTTAATAACCATAAAAACGCGTCGCGGCGATAAACAAATGCACAACTGGCGACTAATCGAATCCAGCTAACCAGCCAGCGGCGACTGGGGGAAAATGTTAATCTTCAACTATAAGCATCACGCTTCCACATTGGGAGGTCAAAACGCAATGACAATTAGTTAAGGACACAACTAGCTGTTCCTATCCTTCAAACCAGTTTTGGCGAAACCACTCCAGCATTGATAATAAACTGCATTAAGAGGGTCATCCTGAAAACAAATGACGCTCTATTTTACATTGCAAGGACAATAACACCAGGGTCACAGCCCATGAGCCGAGCCGCATGCCACCTCCACTTTTTAGGCATTACACAGCAACTTCACTGTTCCAGTGATCCTCAGAGCAGCTTTATGTATGAATCAATCAAGTTTTCTTGTCCCGCAGCCTCAACACAATGGACGACCTCACCAGTGGACTGCACCGTCTGGGACCCGTCGTAGTAGCCGGATGTATCGTCAACCCCCCTTTAAAATTAAAGCACTACGAGAAAAAAAAATCAATTCAAATTCAGACAAAAGCACCACCAAATCGGAAAAAAAATTTTCTTCCTGACTTTTGTTTTACGGTAAAATTTGTTTTACGAGGTGTTCTGTAAATGCTAAAATTTACTGTTAATGTAGATTTTCGTTGACAATAGAAACAGAATTGTCAGCCCACAGGAAGACTGACTAAAATTTGTTTCTATATGCGTAAACGAAAATGTACGTTACGTATACCCACCCTACTTCCCCTCTTGAGTCACCATCATGACAAGTTAAGAGGAAAGAAAGATGGCTGCTTTCTCCTTAAGGCCTTTATAGAGGAGGGGTGCCCACAAGCGCACTAAGGTTAGCCAGCTGGCTACAATTAGACAATTTTGATCTCTAGGGAAAATACGCATTCAGAAAGAGAATGCTAAAATGTACAGGTAAGATGGCTCATTCTCCCAAAACTCACTATTTCGTGTCCCTCTACTCTAAAACTTAAAATGTTGGTTTGTTTACTGAGGAATCTGTTGAGAGTTGTTAAATACATGGGTTGCCACTACAAACTAGCGTTCTCATAAGCGCTCTTGTTGAAAAAAATAATTTAGCTGTGTAACTATACAAAAATTCCCTACCGTCCCGTGTCCCTTTTGCCATTTTCCTACTTCACTTTGCTACAAATATTTGCTGGGTTACGTTAGAAGTATAATCCCAAGTATATTTTTCTTTTGTGGGCTTTCTTTTACAGTTTTTAAAAAGTCTTACAGTTGTAGGAAGATTACTTTTTTTTTACCAAAACAAAAGTTGCTTGTCCCTCTGGTTTTCATTCACTACCGTCCCCTAAAGGAAATTGGTGTAAAAATAAGTCACCAGATGGCAGCAGGGTTGGAATTTTGTGTGAGTCAGCTCACCACACCATCCTCAGGCTGTAGTATCATCCACTTCGAGTGTACAACTTACGAGAAATTTATGGCAAGTTCTCTAAGTTAGTAATATTCAAGCATGACTTTATTATTGGAATTACCGTCCCCATACTGATCTGGAGTAAAATATGCGTTATCACTTCAACCACACAACAGAATTAAGTGCCATAACTGCACTATCTTAGAAAAGTACTATGAGCGTATGTTTGAACCTTTGAACCTGGGTAGCTTTGTGATGAAAAAATTTCCGTACCGTCCCTTTATGCAGCATTTTCTGAGGGACGGTAAGTCAAATTTTATACATTTCATGAAAATAAGCCATTTTGCCTAAGAACTACGCCTGAAAGAAGCTAGGCTACTTGGAATTTTACGTGAACCTGGCCACGGAAAAGGTCCTGCAGACGGTCTTCTTAAGTCTACTGCTGAACAACTCGTAGGTACTTTTAGTGCTAATTTTAGTACTTCTTTTTGTACTAATTTTGATTGCTACTTAATTCTTTAAATAATGTAGGCTAACATATATTCACAGATAAAAAGATGTTATTTAAGATTTGAGTCAGGTTCGTCAGCAAACATTCTTTATCGGCTCATAATGTTCCCTACCGTCTCGTTATATTCCCTACCGTCCCTGATCAAGAGTAACTAAATTCTATACTTGAACTACAGAAATGTAACATGCTATGTTACTTACATTAGTGAATTGAAGCCCTTGATGTGTTAAAATTACCACAGTAGTGTTTGAAAGTGGCGTTCGCACTAAAACTTGACTTTTACCATTAAAAAAATGACAATTTTCTAAAAAGCTAACTTAACATTCAAAAAACATTTTTCAGTACTCTGTTGTTTGATATTTTGTAAAGGGGACGGTAGTGACTTTTTTTTAGGTTCGCTCATCCTTCATGAAGCAGTATGTCAAAAACTAGCTAAGATATGTTTGTGCAGCATGTTAACTAGTGTACCTAAGACATACCGTAAATCGTGTATTAAAAGCCCAGTTGAAGCTAAAGCCCACCCCCTAAAATGCTGTAAAGTCAAAATCATGAAATAGTGGAGTTAAAGCCCACCCCTCAAATTGTCGTTTTTCTACGAAAAATTACCTAAAAGTTATATGATGTGAATAAAGATAGTACTGCTTGCTATGTTTACTGGCCCCTTCTCCCTTCCTGTAGTAATAATGGACTCTTCCTTTAGCTCCTAGCACCTGCACAAGGCCTGGGCATCTCACCTAAGCCTCCTTCCTTCTTCACAGCAATTAAAAGGATATAAAAATTGATCTTTCAGAGATCGTTCAAAAGCTTCGAATTTTCTGTAATAAATGTCCAGAAAGGTTAGAAAATTGATAATGCATGTTTTAAAGCCCACCCCCCTATTTTTGCCAAATTAACTGCATAAGCCCGTGGGCGTTTAATCCACGATTTACGGTATTTGTAACAGTAAAAAGTAAAACACCACTTAGGGAGACAATTTTATTTTTTAAATTTCCACCAGCCAAAATGTTGAGTGTTGAGAGAATGACCCAGATATATTTTCGTTTTAAGTTAATGGAACGTGGTGGCTGGGGACCGGCACTTCTCCTTATTTACTTGAAGGACTTTTAAATAAAGCAAACCTGAGTTTTAGGTTTGCAGAATTCTGTAGCCTACAAATTATTAACTATGTATTTGGTATACGATATAAGATGGCACATTTCTTGAAAGATGTATCCGTCTGAAACTGTTGTATGTGGCCATTTTCATTTTTGTGGTTTTTTTTTAAGTCTGCCTTCAACAGTACGTTTTATTCTGTTTTGTGTTCTGTTATTTGCAGGCAAACCCGCCATGAAACTTGTTGCTGAGAAACCCGCTCCAACTGCTAATCCGTTAGAGCAGTATGTGTTGTTGGCCAAATCGGCTAAAGGGGCTGCTGCAGTTGAACTCATCAAACAGGTGTTGGAAGTGCCAGGAGTATACGTATTTGGAGAACTTTTAGATATGCCAAACATCATGGAGGTGAGTTGTAAAAAAAAAAAACCCCTGCTGCTTATGTGGTATATTTAGAATATTAGGCGTCAGACTGGCCGTACACCTCCTTCATTGTGGCAGGAAGTACGGTGAAGAGCAAGTGAGGCTGAAGTGTGGAAGCTTGGCACACACTCAGTACGCAGGGTAAGGAAAAATTGTGGCCTTAGCCTTCCAATGCGCGGGGTTCAACGCCCACCATTCGTGTGAAAAAGTCAACATAAAATACTTAACCTGTAGGAACCTACCCTCCTCCTGCGTCGAACCCGCTTATAGTGGGCAAGACAAATTGTCAGTAAACAGATGATGGAGTTCTTTATACTCGTCTTCACCAAGTTCAAGATATTAGATCTTCCCAAACTTGAGCTCATAATATCCTGCAAATTTTAGACAGCTTTAGCAAGTTTGGTGGTATAACTGCTTCACATCAGTCTTCATCGGGCACTAAGTTTCAATCCGTTCTCCGTCTTCAACTACATCTTCGTTTTGTGTTTTGAATAACGGCGCCTGCCAAGCCTCTCATATTTATGTTGTTTGATCCAGTGCGTTTCTAGGTGCGCGCGAACCTCTTTGCTTACTAAATGGCTAATGGTGGGATTCGATGGCCCTTGTAAATTCGTTAACTTCTTGTGCTTTCTGGTGTGTTTCACAATAGCAAGGGACTCTAGTGCCGTAACACCATTTATGGAAGGTCTGCGCATGCGCCAGCGCATTAATGGGTTCCTGAGCGGGGCGGATCGAAAGAGTTTAACCCTTTACTTCACGGACATTTACGAGAACTTTCATCCCCATTTCCTCGTGAAAATTACCAGTTTCTCCACAATTATGCATCACAGTTGAAAATTAAGCTGTAACTTTTTAACTGTTCGCAAGTTTTTATTTTTAATTCTAAAACATCCAGGCAGCTTCAATACCATGACTTAAAAAATGTTATAAACTGCTTAATAATTACATCTCAGTAATTTGAAGTGCGAGATACACGAAACGCGTAAAAATGCGTATGTATGTGAATCCTGTAGAAGCGTAGAAAAGCGTATATGTGAAGGAAAGGGTTAAAATCCTCCAGGATAACAGAGCACTCGGGAACTGAATGGAAAAATTACAGGTAGGGTATATTTTCGTTTAGGCAATAGAAACCAATTTTGACCTTCCCCTAGGTAAAATTGGGCTGTTTTGCCTGATTTCTTGTAGCGCCCCCCCCCCCCCCCCCCAAGCCCCACCTACACTGCTAATGATCCCCTCTATCTAATGATCACTTCCATGTTCATCATCGCGGAACGGACAAATCAGAGTATCGTGTTACGCGAAACCTCCCTCCCCCTGCCCATTGATCCCTACCTAGTAATGATCACATTCAATAAGGCTCAAGGCTCGTGACACGTGTGGCCTGCTTGTTGCTGACCTCTTTTAATTTGCCATTTTGTCGGTAGATGACATTGTATGCTCGTGATTTCTGACGCTCTGAGCCTTCCCTGTCTTGCCCCGGCCGTGGTTGCGCTGCAGTCCCCTGACCTTGTGTATAGGGTTGTGCCAAATAATCGTTTAAACGGTAACCACTTCTTGACAAGTAAACGTTTAGTAATTTTCATTTAATACAAACCGAACCTCCTTTAACATATTGATCAAGTTTATTTTTGAAACCAATTTTGTGAAGATGCGCGGCCCGCAAGGTTCTCGCTGAGGACTCGGGGGCGTTTGCGTCACCGTAAGAGCAAAGATGACGTATGAAACGAGAGATGTTAGGCGGTTTCAGTGGCTTAAAACGAAGACGCAGGTGTAGCGGCCGAAGCTACGATCCTCTAGGTGCTTGTAGCCTCGCCGACATCCATGTGGTTTTGTCCTTTAAATTATTAGTTGCGGTGGCGGTTTTTACTTTTCAGGAAACAGCGCACATGTACTACTGGCCCAGTATGAGTAACAGAGTCATTGGTCCTAACTGTAGGCTAACTAATCAACTTTAAAGGGG
>JAHWFP010045752.1:0-10089 GCA_023313725.1 Lithobius niger | reverse complement strand
GCCAAGAAGTAAACAAACCAAGCCAAGAAGTAAACAAACCAAGCCAAATAGATAGCGCAACGTATAACCAGACTGCCGCTAATTATGTAGCACCACCCCAATACAGACAGGTCAGTAATACACCAAATTTTGCTCCAGGTTTGCTGAATTTAACACCAAACGTACTGAAGTTGGCAAACTACCAGCAATACAATGACCCAAATGATTATGCTGACGCGTTAGCAGAGAATTTGATGCCATCTAAAGCAAATGTGCAAAATGAAAGCCAAAATGAAACACCACTATAGATTTCACAACTGGCAAGTGCCGTTACGTCGGGAAAACTCAAAATGCAGCCCCTACTGGAGGAAACGAACCTCAACTCCTGGTTATTAGACACCACCAGTCAGCTTACAGGGAAAACCATCACAGGCAGTGACCTGCAAAAAAATGTTGCTAACATGCTTCTATGGCACATACAGACACTGGTGGAGCTCACTACCAGTCAAACCGAACACCTGGGACGAAGCCAAAAAAAAAAACAATCAAACTGATGTTCAAGAAAAACGTCTCGGACGGTGATCGCATGGAAAAAATAAACAACACTAGGCAGCAGTACCTTGAAATGATGTACCAAATCAACAAACTGGAATTTAGGATGTCGAAGCAAGAACAAGTAAACCTGATCATAGGTAAAATGTTGAAAAGCGACAAGATGCAGTTAAATGTGCTTAAAGTAACATCACCAGAGGAACTTGGCAGAGCCTGCCAAACTACATCCGCTTCCCAGAAAGCATCAAAGACAGCAAAGACGCCTACAGGCGAGAGGCCAGAGCCAACGCACCACGGTATGCTTAAACGCAACCACAGCAGAGTCAACAAAGGATCCCAGACCAGCAGCAGCATGCACCAGCCACAAGCTCAGCAACGCATTACAGCAGCAACACTGCACCTACGCAGATTCCTTCGGTACCTCCACCGCCATTGATCGACTGCACGACCATGGTAAGTCCTCTGCCGACCTACGCATCAGTGCTCAACCCAGAGTCGCAACTCCTCTCAACTCCCTCAGCCGCACCTGCCGCAAAATTACAAGCAGAGCTGCAACTGCAAGTGACTGGAACGACTCAGCGACGACCGCCAAGTCCAAAGCCATGGCATAAGAACGTCACTTGCTAGAACTGCAACGAGATGAGCCACCGCCGCAAGCGATGCATATCGGTCTGTCTGTAGATATGCAATCCATGCACACTGTAGCCTACAGCAAAGGTTTCTTTGTTTGCCAAACATATTAACCTGATAATTTAGCATTAAATTGTCCTCAATTAATGTCTCCCTGGAGGTTTTTAAGTTGCTTGTAGATGCCTGCTTGCATGACCCACTGCGCATGTGCAGCCCTCTCTATATAAGCGAGAACGTGGTTGGTCTCGACATTCATTTTCCTCCAGAGGCTCCGTCACATCACCTCGTCTCCCACCTAGATTTTGGACTTCGTGTCGCTCATCTCCGATGATGGATGTCGCACTGTGCGACACTGCTCTTGCTTTGGATGCTGCTCTCTCCCTCTGGCTATCCCTCCCGTTCGCGACGACTGCTGCGCGCCCGGCTGAGTACCGGACGTGCATGTTGGCAACGACGACGATTCCCTGCTACAAGACGGTCAACGCACGCCGCCTCTTCCCACTCTGTCGGTCCTGGCAGAAGACGTGCAACACGCCAAGGCGCTGCTCCGGAATACCAAGCAGAAGCTCCGGGAAGCCTCTTCTCATGCCAGCCTGTCAGCCAACAGCTCGCCACTCGATTTATCATCTGAATCGTCTCGCAGATAACATAGCGTCACATGCAGCGTAGCCCACAACGTCATCGACTCAGTCTTCCGCCGCTTTGCCGACAAGACGCCGATGCCTCCCCCGTCGTGCACCTCGTCTGTACGGCAGGCTAACACACAAGACTGGGTCGCATCCACAACGAGCCATGACAGCCGAAAACGCATGTCGCACATCTCCGATTCATCAGCTAAGAAGCGCAAGCAATCGCCTGTGCCGGTCGACCCTATTGCAGTGTCGCGACACCAGTGTCGTGTCTGCCAACGACGACGACGTCTCTCCACTACGAGACGGCTGACACACCTCGCCTCCTCCCGTTCTTTGGTCCGGGTAGAAGATGTAAGACACGCCAAGGCGCTTGCCCGACATGCTAAGCAGAAGCCTCCCGTCCGCTACGACCGCTGCGCGCCCGGCGCTGTACAGGACGTGCATGTCGTCAACGACGACGACGTATCTCCGCCACAAGACGGCGACACACCCCGCCTCTTCCCGCCAAGCAGAAGCCACCCGTCCGCGACGACTGCTGTGCGCCCGGCGCTGTACGGGACGTGCATGTCGCCAACGTCGACGACGACTCCCCGCTACAAGACGGCCAACACACCCCGCCTCTTCCCGTCCTTTCGGTCCTGGCAGAAGATGTACGACACACCAAGGCGCTTCTCCGGGATGCCAAGCAGAAGCCCCGTGAAGCCTCATCTCATGCGGGCCTTTCGGTCAACAACTCACCTCTCGACTTGTCATCAAAATCATCTTGCAGGGAACATAACGTCACTTACAGCAAGGTCCACAACCTCGTCGTCTCTATATTTGCTGCTTTGCCGACAAGACTCCGATGCCTCCCCCCTCCCCGTCGTGCACCTCGTTCGTACGACAGGCTAACACACGAGACTGGGTCGCATCCACGACGAACCATAAAAGCTGTAAACGTATGTCGCACATCTCCGATCCATCGGCTAAGAAACGCAAGCACTCATCGGTTTCGGCCGACTCTACTGCAGTGTCGCGACACCCTCAGACGCGTCCACCGCCCGCGAAGCATATCCACTTCCCGGCCATTCGGTCAACAGCTCGCCTCTCGACTAGTCATCAAAATTGTCCCGCAGGGAACACGGCGTCACTTGCAACGAAGCCCACATCCTTGTTGACCCTGTGTTCCGCCGCCTTGCCGACATGATGCCGATGCCCCCCCCCACCGGTCGTGCACCTCGTCTGTACGATAAGCTACCACACAAGACTGCTCCCACAACGAGCCATGAAAACCGTAAACGCTTGTCGCGCACCTCCGATCCGTCGGCTAAGAAACGCAAGCTCTCATCTGTGTCGGTCGACCCTAATGTGTCGCGACACGCCCAGACACCTCTACCCGCCATGTTCATTTTCCCGGCGGCTGCAACCCACGTCGCATTCAATGACTGTCACCGACTCTTTCGCTTCCCTGTTGGCACAAGTCTCTGCCATTTTTTCCCAGCCTGGAAATCCCTGTCGCACAACCACGAAGTCCTTGCAGTCACGAACCAAGAACAAAGCAAAACAAGCAAGCAAGCAAAACAAAGCTAGCAAAGCATGCAAGCAAGCAAAGCAAGCATACAAAGCAAAGCAAAGCAATTGAGCAAAGCAAGCGATGCAAAGCAAGCGCATACCTGTAGCGACTGCCATCAATGCAAAGCAAGCGCATACCTGTAGCGACTGCCATCAACCCCCTGTGGAATTTTTCGTCTCGAGCTGAAATCAAAACAACAGCTGCTGCCCATTGCTGCTCGTCTCATTCGCAGCCACAACCCACGTTTTAAGCAAACCAAGACAAAGCTATTTACACCTCTTGCTGCTTGTCTCAACCACGGCTGACACCGCGTCTAGAACGAATACCAAGCCAACAGCTGCTGTCCACTGCTGCTCGCCTCACTCGTGGCTAAAACCCACGTTTTAAGTAAAGCTCCAAGACAGAAACCGTTTCACCTATCGCTACTAGTCTCGACCGTGCCTCACCCCACGTCCCGAACGGAAACCAAGACATTAGTTGTTGGCCACACTGCTGCTCATCTCATTCGTGGCTAAACCCACGTTTCAAGTGAAGTGTCAAGTTGAAAGCCATCGGTATCTCCTACTACCTGTCTCGTCCATGGCTGATCCCACTTCTCCAGTGGAAACCAAGCCACCAACGGCTGCCCACCACTGCTCCTCTCACTCATGACCAAAGCCTACGTTTGAGTGAAGATCCAAGAGAAAGCCATCTACACCTTTTAACACTTGGTCCGAACGTAGCTGACCCCACGTCTCGAGCGAAAATCAAGTCAACAGTTGCTATCCACTACTGCTCGTCTCACTCGTGGCTATAACCCACGGTTTGACTGAAGATCCAAGTAGGAAGACGTTTGTAAGATCCAAGACGGAAGCCGTTTGCACCTCTTGCTCCTTGACTCGACCATGGCTGAACCCACGTCTCAAACGAACATCAAGCCAACAGTTGCTGTCCACTTCTGCTCGTCTCATTCGTGGCTAGAACACACTTTTTTGAGTGGACCAGGACGGAAGTCGTTTGCACCTCTTGCTACTTGTCTCAACCATGGCTAACCGCACATCTCAAGCGAAAATCTAGACAACAATTGCTGTCTACTGCTAATCGCCTCACTCATAGGTAAGACTCACATCTTGAGTGAAGATCCAAGACGGAAGCCGTTTGCACCTTTTAGTGCTTGTCTCGACTATTGCTGTCCCTATGCCTAAAGTAAAAAAAATCAAGTCAACAGCTGCTGTCTCATACCGGTCTCATTCGTGGTTAGAACTCACGTTATGAGTAAATAATCAAGTCAGGACCGCCTCCATCTTTGGCTGCTAATCTCGACCATGACTGACCTCACGTCTCGGGGAAAAAAGACAACACTAATTTTCGTTTCATCCGTAACCTAAACCACACTTCTTCAAGTCATGATGTCTTCACCCACTACACCTTGTCTCGACCTGGTTAACCCCATGCTCTGAGTAAAGATCCAAAACAGATGACGCTCTCTCCTCTTCCAGAAGATTAAGCTGACCATGGCTGTCTACACCAACGATCGTCTCATTCGTAACTTTAATCCACGAAATGAGTGAAGTTCTCAAGTCAGACAACACCTTCATCTCAGGCAGCTCGTCACGACCGAGACCATCCCCACACCATGAATGAAGACCCAAACAACTGTGGCAGTCCACCCTAATTCTCGTCTCGATCGTGACCAACCCCACGTTTTAAGTAGAAATCGACAACCGTCACTCTTAACATCAAGACTTGTCTCGCTTGTGGCTAAAAAACCCAAGTTTACATAAATCCTCAAGACAAACGAAGTCTTCTCCTCCATCTGCTCGTCTCAACCGTGCCCAACAAACACTTTGAAAAGCCGAAGAAAGTCAAAGCCTCTTCCTCCTAACAGCTCCCCTCTGGCTGTCGGCACCATGGTCCACACCTACTATCCCTCCTAGTCGACACTCCAAGAAACCTCCCTCCTCTTCCAGATCATCTGTCTCAACAAAGAGCTCGGAACTTCACCCAGACCTTCCCCAGTCTAAACCTTCACACGTGGCTACCTTCATAAATATACTGGGAAAGACTGGAATTCATCAAGATGATACCTCTCGAACACTTCAAATACCACCAGAGATCCAACAAACAGAATGTATGCCAACCACTGGCCCAATCGGCTCCCTTGGGATTCCACAGGGAAAATCAATCCAATCAATCCCTCTATACTCGATGACATTCAATGACATTTTCGACTCCGACTACTCATAGGCTCAACGATCCTTGTCTACCACTCAGCCCTAGACTCGAGATTCAAGGCAACAGACAAGACCACCCTTCTCGATGATTACCAATGCCATCCCAACAGAAGAAATACTACAAGCCGCATCCTAGCGTCACTCAACGACATTCACCTCCCACCACCTGAGGAACATGTCAAGAAAAGGTAAAGGACTACACCGGCTGGAACCAATCGTCACAGCCAGATCTGTGGTCAAGCCCCCTTAAGCACAATCAGAATGAAGCTAAAGCAAACCATCCCAGTTAGATACAAGCCAACCACAGAAGGAGGCAACAATAGTCCAAATCCCACGTATGAGGTCCAAGTTACTGATTCACCATCCCGTTCTGAACGAAGTGCAAATTTTTACTACAATAAAAATTTTGGGGGAAGCCTGCTTTGCAACCCGGGGCGCCCCGTCAGATCGGTGCCCGCCACCACGTTTGACGAGGTCTGCTGATAATGCTAAATTATCAGGTTAATATGTTTGGCAAACAAAGAAATAGCATTTTGCCGGCCCCCAGCCAGGCCGGCTAAAAATGGTTTCTTTTTTGCCTAAAACATACCTAACCTAAGCCCGCCCTACCTCCCCTCTCGAGTCACCGCCTGGCAGATTGAGAGGAAAATAAATGCTGAGACCAACCACGTTCTCGCTTATATAGAGAGGGCTGCGCATGCGCAGTAGGTCATGCAAGCATGCGTCTACAAGCAACTTAAAACCTCCAGGGAGACATTAATTGAGGACAATGTAATGCTAAATTATCAGGTTAAGTATGTTTTAGGCAAAAAAGAAACCATTTTTAGCCGGCCTGGCTGGGGGCCGGCAAAATGTTCTTTTTACGTAGGCCTTGTGTCAGGGTCGACAGCGAACTACATTCGCACAGACTGGCTTGCCCTTCTAAATCCAAAAGCCATTAATGAGCTGAAACCATTTACAAGATCCGCTCCTATTCTTGCCAATGGAGAACCAGGCATCACGGCAGTGGGGACCATCAGAGTCGCCATCATCACACACAGGAAGCACCTCACCCAAGAGTTCAATGTAGTCGACAACCTGGCAACCAGCTGCATCCTAGACCGAGACTACTACGCCAGAAAAGCCAAAGTACATGTTGACCATGCCAACTGCATCGACAATTTTGACGGTAACGTTTGCCACTCATTTCCGCTATCGGCACATGCAGCGAATCCACACACACCAGTCCTGAACTCTGCATGGTTCATCCAAATACTGGAAGGAACAGAAAAGGTCAACAATCTCACAGAAGGTGAATCTGAATTCCTGGATTGGCTCTTTGAGCAAAACAAGGACATTTTTCCAGGCACACCGGGAAAGCTAAAAGGCAACGCGTATCACATTAAACTCAATCCGGAAGCAAAGCCAATGTCTCAACGAGTGTACTCCACGTTTCCTGCCATTAAGAAATAATCAACAAAATGGTCGACGAGATTCTAGCGTCGGGATGGATCAAGCCATCAAACAGTCAATGGGGATCACCATTCTTCCTCAAATGAAAGAACGGAGGGGGATTCAGACCAATTCTTGATTTCCGCTAATTCAACTCCTGGATTAAGACTGACAACTACCCGATGCTGCGGACGGACGAAGTCTTTCACTTCCTTGCTGGAGTGAAGTATATCTTCGTTCTGGACGGCGAGCAGTGGTTCCACCTGATCCCACTGGACCCTGCGAGCCAGGACTGCACAACATTCCTTTGCCATCGTAGCACATTTAAATTTAAGGTTTTACCTTTCGGCCTGAAGACAGCCAGCCAAGCCTTCCAGCGCACCACGACCCTCATCCTCGGCGATCTCATCAATCGTGTATGTATACTGTACGTAGTTGACATAATTGTGGCCACAGGTACGTGGAAAGACCATTGCTGGGCCATCAAGGAAATCTTCACAGACGTCTAAGAGCTGCAGATTTCACCTTAAAAAGGAAAAAATGGTTCTTCGGTGTCCTAGAGCTCAAAATTCTTAGCATCAAAGTCACAGTGAAAGACATTGCACTGTCAATAGAACACATGACTGCAATCCGCAACTGCCCTCTATCGACCACTTTTCCTTCCTTGCTACTCCTCTCCATTATCTCGCGAGAAAAGACCACGAGTACCAGTGGAAAGACGAACACCAGAAAGCCTTCCAAACCCTGAAGAGCAAGCAGCAGGCATCCTCACTCTGCCAGACTTCTCACAGCCATTCATCGTTGAGTCGGATGCGTCGATGGAAGGTCTCGGGGCCATGTTGACTCAGAGCATCAACGGAGAAACCAAGGTGATTTTTTAGCCAAATGATCAAGGAACGAGAGAAGAAATACCCCATCTTCGAGCTTGAAGCACTCACAGCCATTGAAGCCATCGAGCACTGGGAGACATACCTCGCAGGCGACAAGTTTTGTCCACCGACAACTCAGCCCTAAAATGGATCTCTCAAAGAAAACGTTCTCAGCTTGAACAGCCCGATGGGCAACAAAGCTTCAAACCTTCGACTTCACGGTCATCCATCGTCCTGGCAAGGATAACGTCGTGGCAGACGCCTTATCACTGAATCCAGCACCCGACAACTCCGACGATGAAGACGAAGTCCAAACCACCGACAACGACAACCCGACCACGACAACCAAAATCGTAGAACTGGTGCAGGAGCACAAAAAGTACCCACTACTGTACATTCGAACCCAACCAGAGATAGACATCCGAGACAAGATGCAAGTGAAGACAGCACAAAAAGCAGACCCAGTCGCAAGATGCATCTCCAAAGCCCTGTCAAGACCAGAAATAGCTGGCAAAGACGAAACTTAGAACTACGTAAACAAAGTTCGTCGCAGATACACCTTCGACACCGTCTGAGTGCTGTACCACATCGATCCGCTAGCACCAGCAAGAGGTCATCCAGAACACTCATGGCGAATCTACGTACCAAAAATACTGCATCACACACTTAACCTAGGGGACTGCCACGACCACAAACAGGCAGGACACTTAGGCGAAAACCATGCAAAGACGGAGATCAGTGGCACACTAGCAACACATGTTTTCTGACTGCAAATCGTACGTGGGATCTTGCCATGTGTGTCAAATCGCTAAAACCTCGCAGCAAAGACGCATCAGTGACATGCAACCAGTCATCCCAGCTTCTCCATTCCACATGATGGGAATTGATTTTGTAGGACCACTTCCTGCATCGACTCACAACCAGAAGTTCATTATAACCATTATGAATTATTTTCCCAAGTTCGTGTGGTTGATCCCAACCAAAGTGGCAACAGCTAAAACTGCAGCATGCAAGTTCAAAGGACACATTCTGGACGAGCATGGACGGCCAGCCATACTGGTATCGAACAATGGCGCGGCGTTCATCTCGAAAGTGTTCACAAACCTGCTCCAGTAAAATAAAAAAAATAAAAAGTGTTACAAATACATGTGCCATAGAAAATGTTGGAAGCAAAAATGGAGTGCAAAATATCATGCTTACTAAAGCAAAAGAAGGGGAAAGTAGAGAAAAAAAACTGCACTGCTATGCAGCCTAGTGTAAGATAACCTAGGCTTTAAAAGAGGCTGGACTGAGGATACTGTTCTGCTAAATGGTGTTTTGTTTTTTGGAGCATAGGTTTCAGAAGTGTTACCTTGAAGAAATAATTGCACGATATGAGGGTAAAAATAAATAGAGCTAACATAGGTGCATAATTTGGATTTGTCTATCAAAACTAAATGGGCACAAAATAAGCCCAAATTCATATTTTAGTGTGTTCAGGGTTTGATTTTTTTGGTTTTGCCGCCATGGTATGTTGTGTTATATTGGATTCGATGTGTTTTTTCGTTTTTTCTTTTTTTTTGGGGGGGGCGGGGGCGGCCGCACGGAAAACCCTCGCGGGGGCGCGGGGGTAGTAGGGGAGGTTACCAGAGTTGTCTATGTCACCCATTGCCTGGAAGTTAAGAAGCCTACGGAGAGTAAACAGTTTAAACAAACCATTTTTATTGTTCTGAAATGTCTTTGAAAATTGCATCAGTAAATTGCAGGGGTTTAAAAAATAATTTCAAGAGGAGAGATATGTGTCATTAGTTGAAAAAAAATAAACACGATATTATATTTTTGCAAGAAACACACTCAACAAGTAATGAGGAAAAGCGGTGGAGAGCAGAGTGGGGTGCTGATACTTTTTTTTCTCATGGTTTAGGCAATAGCAGGGGTGTAGCAATTTTTCTTCAACATACTTTTCAATACAATGTTTCACAGGTTGAAACTGATAGTGAGGGCAGAATTTGTGTCATAAAAATTAAGATAAACGACATTAGTTAACATATTAGGTTCCATATATGGTCCAAATACTGATGACCCAAATTTCTTTACTACATTATTTGAAAAAATTAATGTGATTGCTGAGGGAGGAAATGTTATTTTAGGAGGGGATTGGAATGTACCACTGGATTATGCCAAAGATACAGTAAATTACAGAAGCAATAATAATACTAACGCAAATCAAGAAATAAAAGAAAACATGACTA
>JAHWFP010045751.1:0-12381 GCA_023313725.1 Lithobius niger | reverse complement strand
GTTCCATTCCCGACTCAGTTTGTCTAACGCATAAGTCCAAGAGGCAAGGTAAACAGGTTAGCATCCGTATTTAAGTGATATATTCCCGTTTCAAATACAACTAGAGCGTAAGTTACGTATTGATAAATGTTCTCAGTCCCACGTTACATTTCCAAGCTGATTTTTCATCTCCGGAATGCAAAGCTGGGATGAAAGCACTTATCGATCTGCCGCCTTTGTCTAAAAATGAAGCCAATCCTGCATATCTTCGAAATACAAGGTTCTGTTTTTACCTGTTTCGTGTGTTATGCTCCTGATTGTCTGTTTTTAAACTAAATTTAAGCATTCTATCGTTTATTATTATTATTTTTTTTTAGTTAATTTTCTTTGAGCCTTAAGTCAGCAGAAGCAATTTAATGCTCGTGTGGCTGAACCGGCTCAATTTTGAACCTTACCAGACTTTTTTGAGGAGGAAGAAATTTTGAGGGAGGAGACAACCTGGGGATTTGAATCGGGAAACCTTCGATCATCGCAGGGGCTGAAAGATTGGGCAGAATTGGCCGGAAAAGTTCCCATAGCCGCTGAAGGAGCATGGGAAACTCTCACACTATCCTGGCTAAAATACCACAGCCAACTAGTTCCTGGAAACCATTAAGCTGTGATATTACATTGCTATTTGAAGTATTGTACCAGTGCGAGCGCCGACAATTTTGAGCTTGTTAAAATGTCCTGCGGGAAAAGCCTGTCTTTCGTAGCTCGCCCTTCATATCTAACTTGAAACTCAACGGTTTTCATTTATCGAAACCCTGCACGAAACAATAGTAATTTTTTTTACACGCAACCTGAAAATTGAAGTCACGGTTTTTTCACGGTCCAACTGCGGAAGCGCAAGTGCCGGCATCTAACAGAAGTGTGCGATTCTTACTGTTGAGATAACTCAGTAGTTCCTTATAGAGCAGCGTCAAGTGACGTCATATGGCTACGAGAGAGATACCTGCAAGGGGCACTAGATTGAAATGGTGGGTTAAACAACGGCACTTCTAGTCAAGCCAGTGCTTTGAGAGTGGCTTTCGTAGGCTTGAAAAGCCGTTGTTTTCTCTAATCCATCATGCTGCTTAGGTTGTAATTGGAAAATAAAGCTTCCACTTGCTTAAAAATGTCAGCAACTACGAACAAATCGACAAAAATCGTGCGTTTTAGGCCTAAGAAGTGCAGTCTAATAGCTTTGGCTACAGTAACACTCTCTTCCTCCCCCCCCCCCACTAGTGCACCTTGCAGCTAACCCAGTAACTGGTTCCACCATAGAGTTGTATACAAGAATACTACATCGTGTCACTGACCTATTATGTAGAAGCCCTGTATCGCCGTAGTAACTGAGGTGCCGGATGAATAATTTTTTTTCATAAACAGTTCAGCAAAACTCGCTACATAGCTCTCCATGCAGCCCAGCAGCATTGAGTAAAAGAACCGTCTAATCCGACATAAGTCACCTCACCCTAGGATTATTAGTTGTTGGGGAGGGTGCGTCATTCGCTGCGATACATGTATCACTGGTGTGAGAAGCGATTTAGCGTGCGAGCAGCGCCCTCCGAAAAACGTTGGCGTTACTCGGCGGAAAAAAATGGCGGCAACGAAGCGATACTCTCCTGGCTCACCTTGCTGGGATTTTGTAACGGCCACCTACTAATTCCGACGTTATCGGCTACGATCAGTTTGCCACGTATTACTAGAAAAGAAAACATAAGAAACGAATGGCACCGCACACTGAATATAAACCCTAAACGAATATTTTATCTTGAAAGAGGCTCTTGCTCGTATAGACCTGCCGAGCGTAAGCCAAGAGGGGCAGCTGCGTTGGCTTCCCTGCAAGATCGAGCCCAAACGGCCGCAGCTCGGAGGCCCTCTAGTGACGTCTTTCAGTTTCAACACCAACCGTCAAGCTTCCGATCGCCGGCGCATTCTCCGTTGTTTGGAATCTAGCGCTGCAATCGCACTGAAAGCCTTCTCACGCGAGTTGTACAACCGATGAAGCAGGCCGTCTGTTAGAAAGTCGCATCCTCCCCAAACACCTAATAATCCTAGCCTCACCTAACCCTAACCCAACCTAACCTGACCTAAGAACAACAACAACAAATCTGCAATCAAGTCAATCTACACATAATCGGCACTAGTGGGTACAAAGTAACGACGTTTCGTAGCGAAATCCGGCCCGCCTATCTGAACTGATCTCGAAAAAAAAAAAACTATGCGTCCCGGAATGCAAGCAAGGAAGAAAAGAAAGATAGCTTCCGCTTCGTAATAATTGTAACTGAAAACAGCTCTCCGTTTTCTGCAGGCAGCGATTGCCGTGTAAGTGGCTGCCCTGCAATGCGTGGCTGCTGCTAAACTAGCCTACATTTGGCGGAGTTTCTTCTCGCTAAACGTAGTCGTTGTCGCCGTCGTTTGACCGTAATGACGAAATATGGCAAAAAAAAATTGCAGGATTTAAAATAACCCAACAGAGGCGGACTGGCCCGGGCGGTGAGGTGGTGATCGCCACCGGGGCTCATTGGTTTTAGGGGCCAAAAATTGTGTTCCCCCACCAATTTTCGCCTACCAATCATGTCAAACGCGCAGCTGCTCCCGGTTATAGTATCACAGCATTGCCTGTTGAAGGATTGAATAAAATCAATTACTGTTGCTCTGCTTATGATAAGCCTTTAACAACGGGATTTTAAAGAAATTCTTTTCTGCCTTTAAAACTTAAAAATCTTCGTCTTCCCGTGAACCGAACGTGGCACCACCCCCATGAACCCGGATAGAAAGATTTCTGTGCCCTTCCCCCTACCCACCCCATTCCCAGTAAACGAAACGTTTCTTATCGGTGCCAGGGCCAATTACTCTTTCCCCCCCCCCTCCCCAATCAGTCCTGGACTGTCCCTCTCTCGCGACCGAACAGCGACCTACCACGGACCTACCACGCTGATGAACTGCATCAGCTAGAACGTTTGCATTCACTTGCTTCTTCCGTATTGTGCTTCTGTTTCATTTGGGAAATCATGCCACCAATAAAACTATTGGTGAACGTAAGCATCATTTTTGTACTAATTTCTATAATCATTTTGAAAGTTGTTTCTAAAGAATAATTCTAGAAATGTTCCTAAAGATGAACACAATTAATAAAACCGACGAAGTGAGTTCTGCAGCCGTCTTGTTTTTTTTTTTTTTTTTTATATATGGAAGTCCGTAGCAGTGCGAGTTTTTCGGGCAGTGCGTAACGTCAGAACGAATACAAAAAAATTTGATTTGTTGCGAATAGTGCCTACCGACACCAACTAGTTGAGAATGACCAACAGGATTTCTTTTTTTAAATCACCTTTTTCAGTATGGTTTATACTTTGTTTTAGCAAAGGGTGTGTTCGGATTTATGTCCCTTCAGCCTACAATTTTTCGTAACACTGCTCTGCACGCGTCTCGTTTTATCATAAAATGTTACTTGGGCCAACAAAATTGACGCCATTGTTATTGCACAACTATTATCTTACACTGCCGATACATGTTAGACTTAGTACTGTACACTCCTATGGCTTCAGACATTGATGTTTATGCCTATCAGACATTGATGTTTATGCCTATCCGACATATTTGCAGGTAATTTTAATCACTTCCGGCTCAAAGAAATTAACGAAAAAGGCAGTACGCCAAGTTTGTAGGTAATGAGGTTAACGTTGTCGGCCTATCGTTGGTTTAATATCACTACTTTCTAAGATTGACTTTTTTTGGAAACTTGACAGCTTCTCTTATACAAGTTTTGCTTTTGGTCTTCGTTACGTCACGATTAATCAACATGATTACGTGTACATCTATGGTCAACTCTGGCAGTCGAGTGATATTAGTCGAGGAAGGAAAAACATTTGAAACAGGCACGGCGGAAGCTAAAAAATAGTGGTACGGCAAACCGGCAACTCAGCTATAGCCCTCTACCCATTTAGCCCCCCCCCCCAAAAGCCATGCAATGTGTAGCAAATTAAAATCAAAATCCAATTTTTATTATATTTAGTAGGCCAATACTTACATTTTTGGCAACTGCAATACTGCATTGTGTTGACTGATTCAATAGGCTATCACTTACACAAACTTCCACAAAATATTTGGTCTGATCCAAAGACAAATTCGTTTAAAATTTCGTTTAGCTGAAGAAGAAAGCACAATGCTACAAGATGATGGTGGGCAATCAATGTCAAAATTGTTTAAACAAATAAAAAATTCTTTGGACACATTCGTATACATCGCACCACACCGCATGTGTTGGTTCGTTTCGAAGTAAAGGCCTCTCCAGACAGAAGAAAATTTCGTGCGAAGCTATGCGTGGCTACGTGCCTACAAGGTCAAAATTGCAGCAATCGTGTGGTTGGTGTTGCGTTAAGGACGAATATTGAAGTCTTTTTTACACCATACTGCGTCGGCGTGCAGCCGCGAGCAGCCAGTCTGGTTAGGGCTTAAGTCTTTCACTTCGCCTGCCACTGCAGCAAGGCTTTCGCTTGGCGCTTAGAAAAGAAGTAGTACGACTCTCGCCGGACCGGCCGGACCAGTTCCGCCGGCCCTGATTTGAAAAATTCTAAAAATTAAACGGTATATCTTCACCGTTACGCAACCATTATGGTATGTTTAGATTACGTTCCTTAATTTGATTTTTTGAAGTTGGCTCGAGGTAGGTGAAGCATTGTTGGGTTATGCGTCACGTAATCCCTGCTTTAATTAACCATCTTTACGACGATCGAGTGAGAAAACTTTGTGATCTTGATGCCCTTCTTTAAAGCCATACAAATTCAATCAGTTAATGGCTCAACTGTAAAATTGTTTTTTTTTGCCCTTGTCAATTACAAATGCACGCGGATATTAGATTCAGCGATTGTCGTTATACGATTTTATGGCTGCTTTTGCCGCAGCATTTTTAAAATTCCTTCTTTTATTTTATTTTCTAATATTTCTTTTTCATTTTTTTTTTTTTTTTACATTTTTCATTATTTTTTAAGTCTTTCACGATTCCGGGGTTGCGCGCACTTGACTCGGCATCTGCGTTGTTGCTGATAACAAGTCGTTTTGTGCTCCAGGCTCGTAAAGCGGTCGCTCGTTTCGCATCCTTAACTTCCCCGGCACCCTACCCCCCCCCCCCCCCCCCCCCCCGGTCCCCTTTTCCTCATTTGGACCTTCAGTTCGACAATAAGCCCCGGAAGTAGCTAGTTAGCGAGTCCTACAACCAGGACGATGCTTTGTTAATACAAAAACAGGCTACCATTCCAAAATTAGGTTCGAACCCCTGCTAGGAAATTGGACATCACAGCTGACATTTTTTATCTTCTTTTACTCCTTGTTATCTTTTCAACTACCTTAAGTATGAGAGAATGAGAGAATGGACGATGTTTTATTAATACGAAAACAGGAAACCATTCCAAGATTAACTTCGAACCCTGATGGGAAATCGGGCAGCATAGATAACATTTTTTTTCTTCTTTCTTTGTTATCGTTTTAACACGCTCAGGTACGAAACCGATGCTGTGGGGGTGAGGATCGTTTTTGAGATAGGTCAGATATGCGACGCGACTTCGCGTCATTTTGGCTTGGAGACCAGGGTGTTGTCTATTCGGCTGTTTTTGCTCGCTGTACTTGACTACCAGAAACCCTCACTAAACTCTTTTTTTTTTCGTTACTGGACTACATCTTATTTTCATTCTCGTGTCTGACTTTCACAGTTAAAGGCACACAAATCCTTCCAGTACGTCGTGCGACCCGTTGAGAATAGCGTTTGCAACATTTTCACAGGTTAGAGTTAAAAGGACAAAAATTCTTCCGGTATATCGTGAGACCCGTTGAGATTGCAGTAGGCAACATTTACACAGGTTAGAGTAAATGTCGCAAAATGATCTCGCACGGAAGAAAAAAACAAGAAAATAACTGTGTTTGCGCATACGTTTGAACTAATGTCGCAAAACTGAGTCATGCAGGAAAGTCAATAGGGATGTATGTCCCTTTAATGTCACAAAATCATCTCGCACGAAAGAAAAAAACAAGAAAACGAATGTGCTGGCAACATTTACATACGTTTGCACTTATGTCAGACAAAACTGAGTCATACATGAAAACCAACATGGATGCATTTACCTTTAACGTCAAGGATAACGTTAAACAACGTTTTAAAAGTGTACTACACTTGAGTACTATCTCAATTCTTGAGTACTATCTCAATTCTCTAGACATCCCTGAATGCATAAAGAATGATATCCGTTGTGAACGGTATTACATTAAGTTTAAAGGGGAACTGTATGTTATCTGACTTAGTGAGTAGACAAAGTAGCAAAAGATGCCCTCTGGCAAGGCGCCACCTCACAAACACAACAATTTTCTAATTTTCGGAGCTGTATTTGCTACTTGTTTACAAAAATGACGTATATAAAAGGATAAAACATCAAAAACGGGCCCAGCCCCACACTCAAGTTATCAGGGAGCGGCCATATTAGAATTCCAACATGGCCGCTCCCTGATAACTTGTGTGTGGGGCTGGTCCCATTTTTAACCTTTGATATATGTCAGTTTTGTGAACAAGGAGCAAATCATAGCTCAGGAAATTAGACATTTGTGTGGGTTTAAAGGTATTTGTGAGTTCGTGCCTTGCCAGAGGGCATGTTTTGCTTCTTTAAAAGGGCAGTAACGTGGTGTTCACTTGTTTGTTACAATAACTGCCCCCCCTTTTTTAAAAAAAAAAAAACCTTTAATACAAAAAGAGCAATAAAAAGAAAGAATTTGTGATTTACCAACTTTTTTACTATTTCATGCTACTAGATGCCGATGTTAGCAAAGTGTGTTAAGTGATTTGACTGGCATGTGTATATTTGTTATGTTTTCCCTAAAAAGCACAAACATTTGATCAAAAAGTTAGAAATATAGCATCTGAAAAATGCACGAGTTATTTGCTGCAGTGCAGGCTCTGTGCGTGTACGCATTTCCCTCCCGTCACATCTACAGGGAATCTGAAAAGTTTTGACTTCTACCCCAATAAATTTGTCCAATTGTTGCAGGAAAATAAGAGTTTTGGAATCAAATATATAATACAAAAAAAAAAGCTTAAAAGCCAATACGGTGCACAAAGAAACACCTTTTTGTGACGTTTCTAGTCTGAATACTACCTGTTTTCAAGCAATAACTGACTTTAGCACAAAACTAACGTCAAAACATACACTTCGGGTTTACCTACCACAATAACAAGCACACTATTATGTAAAAGTTAAGTTTTTATGTTTTTTTTTTTTAAAGACCTAAGTCGAGTTGAAACCGACAGCATGGGGCCTGACCTTCTTCTGCAGATTGCAGAGACGAGGCAATGAGGTGGAGGAAGGTCCCAGTTTGCCGCCGCTCTGCATTCTGCAAAGGAAGGTCAGGTCTCCTGTTGTGGGTTTCTAACCCGACTTAGGTCCTTTTTAAAAACCTAAAAACTTGACTTTTACATAATAGTGTGCTTGTTGTTGTGCTGGGTTACATCCAAAGTGGATTTTATGTTCCGACGCTAAGCCTTGTGCTAAAACAAAGTTCTTGCTTGAAAAAGGTTGGTATTCAGACCCGAAACGTCGCAAAAAAATCTTTCTTAGTGCAGCGTTTTGAATTTTAATCTTTTTTGTTTTCCTTGTTTGTTTTTATTACTGACTAGATCCTTGTTTACTTTGCACTTTGAGAATCGTAATTAACAAAACGAACGCTTACGTTGGTGGAATGCAATTTCCAGTGGCCCACTCTCGTGCATTGGCAGAGAATAGCAAGGCGGAAGTGCGCAAACAACGAGAATAAACATGCGTACACAGAATTTTGGGCCACCTTTGAGGTTTGCGAGCGTCGACCACAAAACGGTTTGCGGAGACGTTCTCCTCACTTTTAAATCTTTCGAATGATGTAATACTCGACCACTCGTTCCCAATGGAAGTTTTAAGGGGACCTGCCCCCCCCTCTTCCCCCAGATGGGCCCCAAAATTTAATTAAATTATAAATTTTCTTTCTTTTCTTTTTCCTAGTTTTTTTCTCTTTATGTCGGTGCCTTTCGTCCTGTTTGTCCCCACCTTGTCCCTGTCATGTTTACTTGTCATGTTTCCTTGCTTCCTTGCTTTCCTTGTCATGTTTCCATACTTTCTTGTCATGTTTCGTTTTTGCGTGTTTGTTTTTGTCATATGGTTGAGTCTTTACTATGTGTCTTGCTTCGACCTGCGGCTGATTTTATTTGACTAATTTGTTGCCACTAGTGTTTTTCCTTTGACGTAAAAAAGACGTCGGTCTTATCATAAGCTGTTGTCTCATATGTAAATATAATACGCAATAAAAGCCATTTCTGATTTCGATTCTGATTCCTTTAGTCAGTGACGATTCCTAAACTCTCATTTTCCTAAATCAACTGGACAAAACGTTACTGAACTGCGGCTGGGTAGAGTTTTGAGACACCCTGTTATACCAACACATATTACTGACAACACATGCCAGATGATTGTAAACGATCTGGTAACAGAGCTGCATCGTGTCGTTGAGCATGGTTCATTTCATAGACAATCACTTCACGGACGCGATCATTTCACAAATACTTATTTCACAGACACACATTTCACAGACACCATCATTTCATGGACATTTCGAAAAACCTTTTTTTTTTCTTTCATCGCTGCCTAATGGCAGTGTGTAGCCTTAGTGAAATGGTTTAGCAAAACCTATCAGGATGTCGTACTGCATCAAGAGGTCGGGCAATTAATCACTCACCTCCCTCAAAGGGTTTTTAGCGAGCGTTAACCGCATCCGGTCATCTGCCCGACGAAGCCCTAAGGCCCTATGTCTGCAACACCAGGAATGGATTCTCAGGAGGTCACCCACCCAAGTACCAAACGGGTACTCACCTCCCTTATTTGCTCCCAACTGTGTGGTCAGTGGCTGACAATACTAAGAATGCGGCGAAGCCTCGTATACAAAACAGTGTTGAAGCCTGGTTGTTTTGATTGGGCGAGCACATGTTAGTGTGGAAAGAATAGTAAAAGAGATACAGAAGGAGCAATGTGTGTATAGTTGACACTGGAAGATATCAATTGGTATCGTACACTACCCAAGCAAAAAGTAGCGCGTAAAAGATCCACACAGTGCTCCCTAGGTAACACAAAATTCTTGTAACAAAATTACACGGTTAATATATTCAAGGCAGCATGCAGCTTTGTGAAAATGAAAATGTACTGAAAATGTCTGTCAAGTGGAAAACGGAAAATGTCTGTGAAACGGAAACGGAAAATGTGTGTGAAATGATCGTGTCTGTGAAATGATTGTTTTGTATGAAATGATTATCTGAGAAATGATCGTGTCTGTGAAATGAGTTCTGTGAATGATTGTACTGTGAAATGGTCGTGTCTGTGAAACGATCATGTCTGTTGAATGAGTGTCCGTGAATGATCGTGTCTGACAAATGATCATGTCTGTTAAATGTGTCTGGAAAATGAGTGTCCGTGAATGATTGTGTCAGTGAAACGAGCGTCTGTGAAATGAATGTCTGTGAAGTGATTGTCTGCGAAATGACCGGCTTCCGTGTCGTGACGTTGCTGACCTTTACCTAAAATACATCATTATACATAAAATGCAGCATGATATAGACATTGTGTCGTTGTGATGTCCCCCACAGAACGAGAGTGGTAAAGATTAGCGTAGGAATTTTCTAGTAAAAGTTATCACTCTGTGGACGGCATTTGTAAAATGTGATATCGAAATGTAAATAATTTAGAGAAAAATATGCCAGGAGGTGCAACAATACTAGTTGAGTTTATTCGATGCAAAATACAAAGTTAGTCATGGGAGTGATAAACCCTGACGCCACAAGAGCAGTTGCCCGCGTGTGGGCCACAGGCGCACTAAAACATAAAACAGAGTATAAAAAAACACTGAGAAAAAAATTCCAACATTAAAAATACAGGTTTACTTTCTAGGAATAATTAAAAACTTGTGCATAACTATAAAAAAATATTAAGAAAAAAGTACAAAGGTTAGAGGAAAAAAACCATGAATAATCCATAGAAAACAAGAAAAGCTCCTTCAAGCTTTGACGAAAGAAACCGGGAAAACAACAATTTTTGACATGATACCAGTAATTTCGAAAAAAGTTAACTCAGAATGCTGAACACATTTGTTAAGTAAGTTGGGTTTTGATCATGAAACCACTGAAACAAATGTTTCTTAAACGGTGACACCACATCAATTTTTTTTTAATTAATTTCTTTCGTGCCTTAAGTCAGCCGAAGCAATTTAATGCTCGTATGGCTGAACCGGCTCAATTTTGAACATTGCCGGACTTTTTAGAGAAGAAGAAATATCTGGTAAAGGGAGGTGCCAACCCAGGGATTCGATCTGGGAAACCTCCGATCATCGTAGGGGCCGAAAGATTGTCCAGAATTGGCCAGAATTGTTCCCACAGCCGCTGAAGAAGCATGGTCGGCAGTCCTGGCAGGGACTTACCATGTCAGTGGGCAAGGAATTATAAAACTTACTACCCAGATTGTAACTGCATTGGTGAAGCCTTTCTTTATCAACTTTAGGTTGTACAACCTATAAACAGGATTCGTTCGTTCGATACACTTAAAAGTCAAGGTGGGTTTTGTCTCGCTTACGCTCTGTACCGTTATTATGCAAAAACAAGGTTTAAAACAATAAAAAAAAATTGTTAATGTAGCATTAATGAGTAGGCATGTTGCTACATTTAATTTTTTTTAACCTGCCTTTTGCTGTTAGGCCGATAAAATAAAATGCCTTGTTTCTCCCAAGTGCACAAACCAAAATTCGATGCGGGTGGGGGAGGTTTTTTATTTTTTTTCAATCTCTCAAAAATTTGACGCTTGCGGAAACATTTTATTTTATGGAGGAACGGAATTTTTTGTTCTTTTGTGGCGCTTCCCTAAGAATGCGATAAAATAATGTGAAGAACGCGTGTATTGAAAACTGGTTTTTCTCAGGCATGAAACATGACATTTTAAGGAAACACACAAAAAAAAAAAATGAAACATGACAAATTTTTCAAGGTTTTAATGTGTGAACTGTGGATCCACCATCGAACAAAATAGTGTACGCTAAAAAAATAAAGATACTACTAAACAAAAAGATTCAATCACAAAATCGGTTCATTTTTGTATTTCTGAGTTTATTAAACTGCAAGATATGTTGCTTTCCTTGTGTTGTTAAGTCAGGTAAACTAGCTTATAATAATCTCCAATGGAAATCAAGAATGCTAACATTTGGAATTAAATAAATACAGATGCAAACCTATTTACGCAGCCTTTTGGACTTAAATGTCAGACTGCCTGAACGGGGAATTGAACCCACGGCCTTGGAATCCATAAACCGAGGTCCTACCGCTGAGCCATCCTGACACGGCCAAACGGCACCGTAAATAGGTTAGCATCCGTACTTATTCAACCTTTCCCGAGCCCATTTGGCTTTCCGTCCTGTTTAACACTTGGTATTCGCTGTTGTTAGCTACAGATCGGCACGTTTAACGCCCAAAGTAAAGAAATAAAAGAAAACTTTTCAATATGTGACACTCGCAGGATTTTAATTTTTTTATTTATTTATTTAACAATAAAAAGGAGTGACGCGGCCCGCAGTTATTGACGCGGGCGCTTATGAAAAACAATATTTTTTTTCGCGGCCTTAATTTATAAAAACGTAAGACTATTTTTCAGGTTCTCATTAGTGCCATCGGCTTTTAGTTGCGCTTGAATCCATTGAGGTCGTCTGTATATGAGGAGCGCTGTTTAGTGATACGTCCCACGCCCTCATTTGGCCCTTCGTTTCAGCAATCCACCGCTTGGCGGCGTCGGCGCTGCCCCCTGGAATGGTTCAGGGCGTTACTTTCTTATTTTTCTTTTCTTCTTCTCCTTTTCATTCTGTTCATGGGTTATGGTACACGGCAATTCGGGGAACAAAAATGGCCGCATTTTTCCTTTATGAAGCAGAATGTGCAACGAGTCGCTGGGATTGAAATTAAGAACTCAGTTGCGCTAGAAAAGCAGAAATAGAATAAGTGGATGGAAGTGAGTTGGGGTGGGGTCGATAGGTGGCGCAGGAAAAAAAAATGTTGCATGATTAATTCAAGCATTCGCGTTTTGACGAAATTTTCCTCGTCGCAGTTTGTTGGTTTCATTATTTGAGGCGACGGGTTTTTCTGGTTGGACGACGTTTTGTAAAAGTCCAGCGAATACACGCGTCCTCTCGTTGCGTGTTTCCGTCATCGGCCAGAGATATGCATACAAACAGACGAAAGATAATAACGGAAATGGTGGCATGCGATAGAGAGAGCGACAGAGAGAGATAGAGAGATAGAGAGAGCAACAGAGAGAGAGAGACAGAGAGAGACAGAGAGAGAGA
>JAHWFP010045747.1:1995-14458 GCA_023313725.1 Lithobius niger | reverse complement strand
CGTGTCAGTCTGGCTCAGTGGTAGGACCTTGGTCTTTGATTTCAAAGGTCCTGGGTTCGATTTCCCGCTCAGGCAGTCTGACATATAAGTCCAAAAGGCAACGTAAATAGGTTTGCATCCATATTTATTTAACCAATCTCGAGCCCATTGGCTTTCCGTCCCGTTTTAACCATGTTGATTGTGGCATTTCGAAGATCCTGGGATTTTCCGCTTGGATTATTCCAGCTAAATTGTCCCTCTCGCCCTCGACTCATGATCATCCTTATATTCATCTGGTGGTGACGACGGGATACGCGGCCGCCATTAGGTTATTAAAAGCTAATAAGGTGCACAAGTATACAATAAAAATGCGACGTTTCGAGTCGGATACGACCCTTTTTCAAATTAAGTTAACGAGTACTGGAAGAAAGCAAGCGTATGTAACCGGTTCACAACAAAACGTACAACAAAAACACTTTAACACCGAGTCAGATCGTATTGTCTCTTCCAACTGCTGGTTGAAGGTGCTGTCACTACTCGTTCTGAGAGCGCGTTCCAAGAATTAAAGGCTCTCACAGTGAAACAAGACTGTCCAACAATGGTACGGATTCGTGGTTTTGTCAACTTCATGCTGTGTTCTCTGGTTGGTATGACAGTCGACCGTTGAAAAAACTGGTCGACAGGCAAAATCACTTCGCCGGACAGAATTTGACAGTTTTGATAAGGTCACCTCTTAAACGCCTATCAACAAGGGTTGTCAGGTCGAGTCTTTTCAAATGCTCTTCGTAAGGCAAACCCTTCAGTGAAGAACAGTGTCTGGTAACGGCTCTCTGAACTTGTTCCAACCTGTAACTATCACCATTGTAATATGGTGACCATGCGTGTACACAGTATTCAAGTTTTGGTTGGATAAACGGCATATACAATCTTCTTGTACTCGTAAGTGTCCATGATTTGAACATAGACTTTAAAATTTAAAAAAAAAACGTGTTCCGAGCATCATTTACAACTTGTTACACCTGATTATGGTACTTTAAGGAACACCCGGCCTGCCTTATAACATTCCGCGTGCCAAATTACAGCTACGCGCAAATCGTCATCCGAGCAATTACAGTGCCAAGGTCGGCTGGGGTGGTAGCTGCGTTCCTCGCATAGCTGCTGTCTCGGTTGGCTTTGGGAATAGTACACGAGACAGAATCAAGTCAACGATTATGTTGTCACAAACCGGAATGATTCTCGTATTTTAAAATCACAGTTTATAATTTTCTAGGCTAGTGTCTTATAATTTTGCTTCGGCGATCTATTGGAATAATTAATTTTAATATTTACCACATTAGTCTACTAGATTTTAGATGTCATGGTAATTATTAGAAAATTAGTAGATGTACACACAGAGATGAAACGTCATGATTATTGTACGCGCGCAATGCATCATTTAGTGATTGATGGGTCGTTAGTAAATAAAGTTCCATTATATTCAACAGAAAATCTCCTAGACGCCACATTTAAAAAAGGATTTTTTAGCAAGGGAAAGACTAACAGTAAGGAAATAGACCTTAGGAGCCGTACTTGGTATGGAGGATCGAGAAAAATGGCGCTGGGAGGTATATCCCTTTAAGTTGGCTGTTCACAAGAATGCCCAAATCTTTCACGACGGTGTGTTCTTGCAACTGATGACCAGACAAGTAATAGTGAAAATCAACAGCATTGCGTTTGCCAACACATAGAATAACACATTTCTGTGGGTGAAACTAGGTGAGGCAGTACTTATAGGCTAAAGTCAAAACGTGTAAAAAACTCTGGGCGAGCTCACAAAGCACAACAAAAGCATACAATTTAAAAAACTAAAATTGAACCTAAGCCAGGTGTAATGTCTGGGCTCCCTATTGCCCAGGTTTCACCATGGCTTAGGTTCAATTTTAGTTTTAAAATTGTACGCTTTTGTTGTGCTGTGTGAGTTTGCCCAGTGTTTTTTACATGTTTTGACTTTTAGCCTACTGCTAAGTATTGCTTGAAAAAGAGTTGTATCCAGCTCGAACCGTAGCATTTTTATTGTATACTTGTGCACCTTATTTGGCTTTTTAATCACTGTTTGGTGATTTTTTTCATCACTTGCCACCATTAGGTAACGGAAGGCGGCCTGCACCCTGTTTTAAAATGGAGCACCACTTTAAAAAAAAAAATGTAAAAAAAACTTTTTTCCGACTTACCGACCCTATTTTTTTCAGCAATGTTCCGATGATCACACCATTTTTTTTTTTTAGGCCCTAGTAGCATCAACATTCTTTTGGAGGTGGGGGGGGGGGGGGGACACAAATTTTCATCCATGCGGAGGAATACGTTGTTTTAATTCAACGCAACAAACTAAACATACCTTCTGTTTTAAAAAGAAAAGGTATAAACGGAGTTTGAACGATAAAATATTTGAAATGGTGACAATGAAAACTTCCACTAAAATCTTCCACCTCCTCGTGTAGTGACGACACTGTCGGTATATAGTTAAAGCGTGCAGCAAAGTGAAGGAATACACGAAGAGAGATTTTCAAACATGAGCTAAGGCTATATCAGTTAACATGAGAAAACCTGTCAAGTTCTTGGTAAGAAGAAGCAGCTATATAGCTTGCTCCTTCGTACCGAGGACTTGCCAGGTTTTTTCGTGTTAACTGACGTAGCCTTAGCTCATGTTTGAAAAGCTCTAACGACATCATGGGCGATACATGGTGCCACTGTAATATCTTAATGTATTGCGTTTGTGGACATTCATCTTTAAGCTGCGTTGGTTAACGGAAGTGTTGATCACACGTCCAGCCTTATACCGCAAGTCGCCTATCAAACGCCCATGGGCTGTTAGAATTATTTCGATACAAAAAGGGGTGGGCCCGAACAAAGTTATAATTCATTTTTCGAATTGTACTACCAGGTTAGTTGTTTAGACCTAAATCCATCGCAAAAAAATCCGGCGTTTATGCGATCATTCTCGTACGTGATCTGGGTTCGGTCTAGCATTATTGCAATGCCATTATTCGCATTTGTTGAGAAATTTCAGTTTATTTTACTAGTTTATTTAGTTTGCTTTATGCATGAAGCTTTTAGTTATTTTTTTGGTGCAGAAAAACCACGATTTAAGGGGATGAAACCTTGATTTCCTTCAATGTATGAAACCTTTAGTCAATATGACAATCTAAAATGCTTTAAAGTCAGAAATCGTGAATTAACCTAGTACAGCACCCCCCCCCCCCCCCCCCCCCCCCACCTTGGAGGGGCTATTACTAATTAATTTCACGATTTCTGACCTTAAGACCTCCCGCGCACTGGGCGGCCAGGTCGCGCGACCAGTGGTCGTCGCGGCCAAAAAAAAAACGGCGACATGCCGCGCGGCTACGGCCGTTTTTCATTGATAATACTCGATCACGTGTGAAAAATGAACATGGAGCAAGTATGGTCGCCCTGTGGTCGCCTGCACGCCGCCCACCATCCTAGTGGTCGCTGGGACTGGCTGGCCATGGCGGCCAAGTGCGCGTTGCTACATATACGGTAAGCATCCTCGTTGGCCGCAGCGACCTGGCCGCCGTGTGCGCGGGTGCCCTAAAGTATTTTAGGGGCGGTAGGCCATCGCTATGCTAGGGCTGTTATTAGGTGATTTTGGTAATAGCAGGATTTGTAGCTCTTGTTTTATTATTATTTGAAATTATTATTATATTTTTAAGTAAGAATCGTGGCTGAATGGTTAAGAGTGTTCAGTATAATTTTAAATAGGCCATAGAGCTTGTTGGCACCCTAATTGGAAAGAGGATGCTGGGAATGTCCCTGCGAAACGTATTGATTAGTGTAAGGGGAATGCTACATTAACTTTTTCAACAGCTACGCGGATCTTTCGGTCCTACAATGGTAGGAGATTTCCGGGTTCGATCCACTCGACAGAGCGTTACTCCACTACTAGACTAGCGTCGTCTTCAATAACATTTAGTAATTTCTAGATTGGGTTAGTTCAGCCATACAAGCTGTTCTTGTAAAATTGAAATGTTTTTTTTTTTTTAGCCTTAATTGTTTCAGCTTACTTCAGGCTCTCTAGAATTAATTATTGCCCGGCATATTTCAACTGTAATGACAAATTTGATAATTAAAATGTGGAATGCCATCCCTTACACACAATAGAGCAGCGTCATGTGACGTCATTTTGGCTACGAGATACAATTTGGTGGGCATAGCTACAAGGTGCACTAGATTAAAATGTAAGGGAAAAAAACGGCACTTCTAGTCAAGACAGTGCTTTGAGAGCGGGTTTCTTAGG
Organism: Lithobius niger; assembly: GCA_023313725.1. Taxonomy (NCBI): domain Eukaryota; kingdom Metazoa; phylum Arthropoda; class Chilopoda; order Lithobiomorpha; family Lithobiidae; genus Lithobius; species Lithobius niger. The sequence continues at coordinate 10,188 of JAHWFP010045747.1, read as the reverse complement.
CTTAAAAGAACGTTGTTTTCTCCAACAACAAAAATCATGCGTTATAGGCTTAAGAAATCCAGTCTAATAGCATTGGCTTCAGTAAGACGACCTTCCTTTTTCCCACCAGTGCTCCTTGCCGCTAACTCAGTTACTGGCTCCACCATAAAGTTATACACAATAATACTACGTCGTGTCACTGCCCTATAGTTTGGTTTATCTACTAATATGGAAGATCAGCTTTTTGTTCACAGGTTTCAGCAGCAGCATACATATACGAGCAATAAACGATCTAGCAACAAAATAACGAATCTTTGAAAAGCCGATCGCGGGAACCGTCCATTTTTCTACTTTGCAGAAATACTGGTTTAATGCTTAAAGTACCGAATTTAGCTCTTTAAATGAGGGTTGCAGCAAACGAGAATTTACAGCACCTAGCACTATCTAGCACAGTCTAGCGCTTGCTCGTAGCAAGCAAAGGAATGCACAAAGAAAAATCGTTTAACCCAACACCTCATGCACCTGGAAGCAAGCTATAAGGGTAGCGATATTACGGCTACTAGCTGGCCCAACAGAATCTGCCGTCTAGTGTCAGTAATATCGTTAATTTTTAGTTTTGCTCACAGGTGCACGAGGGTGTACCAAATTTTCACTCAATAATTGAGGCACGTTGCTTGTTTATTGAGGTAATAGAAATTTCTTTGGGACATTAGCACGGCCGGCAGGAAGTGCTTAGAGTTCGTTTGCGCACATTTATTTACCGTTAATGCAAAGAAGACATTCCCACCTTTCGAATGAATCGAATTGGGGTCTTCCACCTAAATTAGAAACGTCAGAATAGCAGTTGAAAGTTGAAAATGAGCGAAAAAACGAACGGTGACTGATACCAGCTCCTAAAAAAAAGAACGTAGCTCGGTCCCTAACAATGATAAACCCATTTATTTACCCTTGATGCAAAGAAGACACTCCCACCTTTAGAATGAATCTAATTGGGGTCTTTCACCTAAATTAGAAACGGCAGAATAGCAGTTTAAAGTTGAAAATGAGCGAAAAGTCGAACGGTGACTGTGAAGGGCGTAGCTCGGTCCCTAATAATAATAAACCCATTTATTTACCCTTGATGCAAAGAAGACACTCCCACCTTTTGAATGAATCTAATTGGGGTCTTCCACCTAAATTAGAAACGGCATAATAGCAGTTGGAAGTTGAAAATGAGCGAAATCGAACGGGGCTGTTAAACCAGCACCCCCCCCCCTTAAAAAAAAAGGGCGTACATTTTATCAACAAGATAATCCGTTATTAGTATTCCCTGAAACCTGAAAACATAGTATTAGACACAAAAATGGTATACCCTGTCTGTTCTATACGCGAAGATATGGCCGATATATGATTTTTCAGCCATCTTGGCCGCCATCTTGAATATTTAAATTTGCTCAAGGGTGACAAAGTGGCACCCTGCACAATTTCATTAAGTGTGCCTTGAAAAAACACAAAACACCATAAAACACTGGGCGGACCTTACTTCCAAATTTTTGGCCCTGCTACCAGACTATCGTGACAGCAACATTGTGAACTCCTGAGGATGACAGATGTACGGCAAAAATGACGAAAAAAACATACGTGCCTTCATTAGTCTGGAAATGAAACCCAGGTTAACGGCAGTACAGCAAACTGACATAGCAAGTTAGCATCGATATTGATAGAGTAGAGTAACCGTAGTGGCAGCGCTTCTACTCTTTTATAAAGACAAAATGTCCCTTTTCCCCCCCCTGTGCAAACAAATTCCCTTTTTTACTTCCATTATTTAATTCCTTTCATTACACCACTAATTTTTAACATTTTTTTAAATTTAAAAAAATAATGGGCCCGTTTTGATGGCACAGGAACGCCACCTATTAACGCATATTGAAAATAAAATTCACACGACTACTTGCGAGAACTAACTTGTCCTCCTGCGTTCCTGCTATAAATGAAGGATATGGATGGACCTGTAAAAAGAAGAACTGCCGCAATATTCATGATGTTAGCCTTGTTACGCCCCGGAATAAACCCGTAGTTTGGAATTTGCTCCAAGGAATTGGGTAAGGGTTTGGAATGTTAACACGCGTTTGTTGAGAGTATAAGATTGTGGGCTTATGGAAGCTTCGAGAAGGTGGGTCCGTGTGGAGAGAAGATCGTGAGTCACTAGAAAAAAACGTAACTTGCAAATAAAACAGAATTTCCCCATTTTTTTCCCTTTTCCTTGTTTGATACTTTTTTCTCTTTGAAGAGCATTTTCCCCTAAAAAGGGAAAAATTCCCTGTAAGTGGAAGCACTACGTAGTGGTCTATGCCACATGCCATGGCTGTTTGTTGTGTTTGTTTGTCTGTTTGTTTGTTTTTGCTTTACTCGTGTTTTCTTTAAAATTGATTTATATATTTCACTCCTCTTTCAGTATTCTGCTTTTATCTTCCTTTTCATAAATTTGTTGCGTATATATATTTATCGATGCATTTTTTTATTTTATTTCGATGTGTTGTTGTTCTTTTGGCGCCATACCTTTGATTCTGTGTGCAAAAGTGATACAGTTCCTTCTGTTGCTCTCTAACCACACGCGAGCATTATGCTCTTGTGGAATGAGTGTTTGCTTTTGTGTTTTTTTTTTGTAACCTGTGGTGGATGAATAAACTTACTTACTTACTTACTTACTTACGTGCATATCACGTGGCTGGGCTAGTCCAATCAGACGGCCAAACAGCCGTTGTTCTCGTTCGTCATTGGCCAACTCATGGTGACGTCACTGCAAACAGCCATTGCGCGTGGTTTAGTGCATTGGTGACCCGATCCAAAGACCCTGGTTCAATTCCGGGCTCGTGACGACACGTCATGATTATTGCTGCTCACTTGCCATCCTGAGCGGTTCACAATGTTGCCTCCATGGTGCTGATTTATTTGTTACTGTAATGATTAATGTAATGATTTCTGACCATTATGCTTTTTATTATATTTGTTTCAGAAAGGCTCGTCGGCGAGAGCTTCGAGAAGCCATGCACCTCCCATCGGCTGAATGTACTCTCCCATCTCGTATGTCGGTGGCTAGCAGTGCAGGGGCTAGTCCAACTAAAGCCAAACACCACGAAGCAGAAGCGGTTAATTTGGAGCTGCGGCCACTCCACGACAGCCGGCCCATCATTAGGGTAAGCCAGCTGTAGCGCTCCGCCAACCTAATTACGCACAACCACGGCTCCCAGGGTTCTGCTTCCGATGCAGCTCGGAAAATGCAGTGTAATCCGGACCTCACCCGAGATCCCGTGGTAAATCGCCCACATTTAATACGAGGCGACGAAAGAAATGATGTGGGCTGTTAATAATTAGCTGCGATAACCTGAAGTTGTTGGCTGGAGTGGGGAACCATGCATTTTTTTTCCGACTGATCATGTTTTGTTTGACAAGATTGGAAACCAGTAATCACCAGGCGCATCAAACAGTACCAGGGGCCGATGAAAGCGAGGGGTCTTTGGCCTCTCAAACTCGAATGTTTATTTTATTCCTGGCAGTGCGGATCACAGTTTTTTTGGTTTCTTGAGTCAGTGGCGTGCACAGTGGTGGGGGCAGGGGGCTCGGGGCGCATTTCCCCTGCCGTTTTCGAGAAAATATGCCCTGTTTTGCTTTTCAGAATCGATAAATGGTGCTGCAACCAGAGAAAGGGGTTGGTGTGTAAAAGGGCAAAAAGAAAGGACGCCGGGAAAGGGGCAGAAAAAGGTAAAAAACAGAGTGACAAGCTAAATACATAAAAAAAAAAGTTCCAAGAAAAAAACCTCAGCGTGCTCGTTTACTGAAAGTTTCCTCTGCCCCTCTGAGAGGTGTGATGTGCACGCTGTCTTGACTGGTCGTTTTTCGATTTAATAAGGATGCAAATTAGCCATGCCTCATATCCAACGAGTAATCCGTACTGCGTGATATGCACGGTGAGTACTAGTTTTCATCGTATCAAATCAGAAATGATCATTCGAGAAAAAATGACGCTCCCAATTCCATCGAACATTCAGGTTACCGCAGCTGAGGGCATTTTTAGTAGCCCATTGGTGATTCGATGTTCCTATGTAAGGTGTGTGATACCACTAAGAAATGACCACATCATGTTATCTACATAATTAGATCGTAGAAATCGAGACCACTACTTTTGAGCACTGCTTTTAAAGGTACATCCCTCCCAACGCCATTTTTCTCGATCCTCCGCATCAAGTATGGCCCCTAAAAGGTCTTATTTAATTCCCTTTAGTCAATCCCTTGTTAAAAATCCGTTTTAAAATGTGGCGTTTAGACGATTTTCTGTTGAATGTTGGGAACTAATTTAATAGCATCCTGCTAATATTTGCCTTGAATAACCATGAAGTTTCATTTGTGTGCGTGCATGTACTAATTTTTAATCTTTTGCTAATAATTACCATGCGATTACAAATCTAAGAGACTAATGCTGTAAAAATTAAAATTATTTATGCCAATAGATCACTGAAGAAAAATTATAAAATATTAGCCTAAATAATTATAAAGTGTGATGTGAGAATACGAACAGCTTTCCAGTTTATAACGACACAATTTTTGTGTTCCTGCTGTTTCGTGTACTAGGCCCAAGGCCAACTGAAATAAGAGCTAGGTTCCTCGCTGCGAGGAACGCAGCTGTTATCTTAGTTGGCCTTGTATTACTACGCCGAGTCTCGCGACACATTGTGACGGTAACATGCGCGGGTGGAGATCTGCGCGTGGCTGTTATAGGGCAAGGATCGAGGAAAATGACGTTGGGAGGAATGTACCTTTAAGAATTAAGTAAGACCCAACGGCACCGCGTGTCTGGTAGGAGGGAAGTATTGGGGGAAGCTTTTCAGGACAGCATGCTTCTCTAAGGGACAGCTTCGATACCGCCTTGAGCCTCCTTTATTTCCGCCATCATGAATATGAACATGAAAGAATATAATAGAAGTGATCACAGAAAGAAGGAAGGGGGGGGGGCAAACTTGATGGTGGGGTGGGTGATTGGAGTCACTGGATGCACTGATTGAGTGAGTGAAGTGAACAAAATTTACCGTTTATTAGCCAGTATGAGCAAAAATTTTAATAAACCTAATTCGGTTAAACATGGACATACACATGAGCTATTTTCATATTATATCATGCAGAATCTGTTGCCATCTATTGATATTTTAATTATTTTCCTCGTTGGTTCTGTGTTGCACACGAGTTTAGTCTGCAACACAGATTTACACTCTCACAATTTCGTTTCCATCGTAACCTATGGAAATGCTTTGGAGTGCAATAAACTTGCGTCTTACTTACTAGCTGCCATACCTAACCAGAGTTGCAAACCGTGCATTCAACAACGCCCGCTACAGCGAGTCATCAAGTAAATTGTTCACCTTGATTCCTCCGTCTTATTTATAATACAGCTTATTTATGTTTATAATGCTTATGCTTATGCTTATAATAAGCTTATTTATGTTCCCGTTCTAAATACCACATCCTGCCTATAGTTTAAAGGGGAATTGCCACCAAGTGACTGGCTGCAACATCTATAGCCATTTAACGCTAGCGAGTTCTGTCTAACCCTTACTTTCAACAAGTGACGGAGCACACAAATAAGTTTCTTTTCGTGGAACAAACAAGCCACGTAACTCCCTAATTATTGAGTGTAAAGTTGGTTGCATCCATGTGCGGCAGGGAGCAAGCGGTAAAGTTAAGCCTAACGACATCACGGGTATTTTTTTTTCTGTATATCGGCCGTTTTGAAACGCAGATTTTGAACCGCTAGATGAGTGCCGTCTAGTGAAAGCTTCCTCCCTGGTGCACGTGGACGCACCAACTTTACACTCAGTAATTAAGGAGGCACGCGGTGTGCTTGTTGTGTAAAGAGAAATTCCTTTGCGCATTCCTTCGCTTGTTGAAACCAAGAGCTACGTAGAACTAAATAATGGTAGACTGTGCTTACTAGATTCTGCAGCCTGGCATTCGGTGATAGGCACCTTTAAGTACGAATAATTTTTCTCAATCACTCGTTGCATTCCAAAGCTGATTAAAAAAAAATAACCTCACTACTTGTTCGGTCAAAATGAATTTCGTGATTATTGAAATATGATCGATATTCAACTAGGCACTTGTATTATTTCTCCCTTCCCCAAAATAAAAAAAATAATAATGGCAATAAGCAGCTACTCCTCACGTTTCTTCCCTGTGGGCACCCCTGGCTGAGGACGTCACGTAGTTTTCACGCTTCGTTAAGAAATAAACAGTATAGGCGGTGATGTTTATTCATTATGATCCGTAGACGCTTTTTAGTGTTGGTCGTTTTCTTTTAATTATCTACATTTCACTTTCCACTAAAGGCCTGCGCTTACTGGGCGGCCAGTTCTTGCGGCCAGTGGTCGTCGCGGCCAAAAAACACGGCGATGTGCCGCGCGGCCACGTCCGTTTTTCATTGATAATTATCGATCACTTGGTGAAAAATGAACACGGAGCAAGTATGGTCGCCCTGTGGTCGCCTACACGCCGACCGGGATCCCAGTCGTTTCTGCGACAGACTGGCCGAGGCGGACAAGTGTGCGGTGCTACATATATACCGTAAGCATTCTCGTTGGCCGCAGCGACCTGGTCGCACGGCTTGGTCACTTAGTGTGTGGGGACCTCAAGGTTGTAACTAAGTTATTTCACGATTTCTGACCTTAAAGAATTTTAGATCGTAACTTTTCTGCTAGCAATTGACTATAAGCTTCATACATTCAAGGAAATCAAATGTTTCATCCCCTTAATTCGTGGTTTTTTTCTCTACCAAAATTAACTAAATGCTTCACACATAAAGCAAACTAAATAAACTAGTAAACTAATAAACTAAATTCGTGAAGAAATGAGAATAAAGGCATTGCGTTAATGCTACCGAAGCCAGATCATGTACGTGAATGATCGCATAAACGCCGAATTTTCCGCGATGGATTTAAGCTTCAGTACCCTCCTTGGAAAGAAGTAGGATTTGAATTACAACTTTGTTGCGACCCACCCTCTTTTTTTTATCGAATTAATTTTAACAGCTCATGGGCGTTTAATAGGCAATTTAAAGTTTTGTTTTTTTTCAATACCTTTTCTTAGAGATCTCTCTAGTAGGCAAAAGAAGGAATCTGTTCGCATTTTTCCAAGCTATGAAAGGTTGGAATGTGCTTTCTTCAACAAAGGCTCAGAGAAAGGTTTTACCGTTGGTACTTCAAATAGGGACTTTTCTATGCCCTTCATCACTGTTTTCGTGGCGCAAAATTAGGTATAATTACCGAAAGTATATTACGCGACAACGAAGCTCAATATCTCTCCCTCTCTCTGTTTGTCCAGTCGATTTTTTTCCAAACGCTTATCACATCGAGATAAAATTTGGGCCTTGGGTCTTGGTACTACTGAAATTTACAGCCATTTCTGAACAAGGAAACAAAGATGGGTCACCAGCGCGACAGGGTTGGTCCGACGACGCCCATCTTCTGGTGCCGTCCATCTTCGTTGTTGTGTGATTATATTTTAGGTGGGGAGAAGCTCCAGAGAGTCACAAGCTTACAGTATTTAGGTGTGCACCTCTACTAAGAATGGAGATGGGATGGATCTTCATGTGTCAGAGATTGTAAAAGGTGCAGAAAAAAATGATGAGGTTTGTGTACAGGATAGTGCGAGAAGGTCCTGAAATTACTTGCGTGGCGGCCTGCAAAACCCTTGTTAGGCCAAGACTTGAGTAGGCCTACGAGCCGTTTGGGACCCATACACTACCTTTTTAGTGGAGCAGGTGGAAAGAGTAAAGACGCGTGCAACAAGCCATGCAAAAAGGTGACTTTAAGCAAGAGTTTTGCGTTGGAAGCTTGGTTTTTAAATGCAGATGGAGCTTGGTGTAATGCACCTGCATGCAGGACAGAAGAATGGATCACACGATCGACCTATTTTTTAACATTGGCAATGGCCAAACTATATGGACCGTGATCGTTTTTGTGCTGTGCCCAGTTTTTTTTTTGGAAGGCATGGCGATTCTAAGAGGGTAGGGCTTCACACACTCACAGAGACTATGCTAGACTTTCATTTTTTTGTTGAAACTGCCTGCAACTGGAATGCATTGGAAGATGTGGTTTGTGCTGAACCTCTGCAAAGTTTTAAGAAAGAAATTAAGAGAGGAAGGAAAAACGAGATGATGGTCTCACCGTTAGCTGCATCCCTCCCCCC
>JAHWFP010045744.1:25789-42254 GCA_023313725.1 Lithobius niger | reverse complement strand
CATACTTCGACATTTTCCGCCGCTGCCTCCAGAGCGTCTGCCTAATTGCTTCCCACGGGGAAGCTCTTGTAGCTCTTCTGTGCTTCTCGATCCCGGCGATGTTTGGCTCTTTTCACGCTGACCTCCGGATGCCCTGCTGTCCCCCTCATTCATCGGAGCAGTTTTCGTGCTTCGCCACACGATCTTTGGATCTACCCACGACTAAACGTCTGTGTCACGCCCTGGTGTTCACCGGGTGATCTTTCATGGCTTTGCCCGGATCATCTAAGTATCCTACCCTGAATGGGCAAAGGTCCGTAGCCAACATCTACCCCTTTTTTATCGGACACATTTTTGTGTCTTCACCGAACCTTGAAAGTTTCGTCCCCGGAGGCCCGTTTCTCTCCGATGTTGCCACTACAACCCAGTCGTCAACGCACCCGATTTTCGCCGGGTGGGCTTTCGTGGATTTGGCCGAACCAGGAAGTCTCTGACGCCGATCTTGAACTTTCTCTAACACTGCAACCTGATGGCTGTCATCTGCATTGCTCACCATTTTCGCAACGAGTGCTTTCGTTCACTTGAACGTACCCGAACAATCTTCAACCTTGTCTGTTCCTGCTGCTTCTGCCACACATCAGTCACCCGCATTGCACCCTATTTTGTTGGGACTGCTTTCGTGGCTTACCGATCCTGCTCAGTCTTCGAAGCCGATCATTAGCCCATTCTTACGAGGTCACAACTGAACACCCCATTTCGTCCGTACTGCATTTGCGGCTTTGGGTGAATATAAGTCCTTAACTCCGACCATTGAACCTTCTCCAAGGCCACAACCGAGCTCCCAATCACCGGCATTTCACCCGACTGTCGTCAGTGACGCTTTCGCGCTTCACTCCACAGGCAGCAATCCCTCATGAGCTTTCGGGCCATTTCATGCTCAACTTCAGGGAACCCATTTGTCCGCCGTCCCCTCCGTGAATCGCCGGAGCTGCTATTGTGACTTCTGGCCGCTCTTCGACGCCATTTAACGTTGAGGACCACCTACACTCTTTAGGCTCTCTTCGTTGATGACCTAGACATCTCGATTGCACCCCCCTCTTTCACCAGAGGGGCTTTCGGATTTTTTCCATTCAAACTGTGGAAATTCGAACTCTTGTCATCTGTGTCACACCCCATTTTTGTCAGGATTGCTTTCGTGGCTTTGCCAACCTTTGAGGTCTTTGACCCTAAATGGCTGAATATTCCCCGACACTACTACTGTAAATGCAGTCGTCGACATTGAGGCCCATTTTCGTCAGGAGTGCTTTCGTGATCTTAGCCGAACCTTGTTTTCGCCCCCAAATGGTTGGATGTTCTCCGACGCTACAACTGCAAACCCGGTCATCTGCACTGCTCCCCATTATAATTGGAAGTGTTTTCATCGGCTGCCTTTGGCCATTAATCGTCACCTTCAGGCTGTTTCGTCAACTGCCGGACGTCCAACGCAGCATGGATTTCCACGAAAGGTCTGAGCTATTTCGTCAAGAAATTAACCCAACAGTTCTGTGGGACTGGGAAACAACTTCAAGCACTTCACCAAATCCCGGTAACGCTACCAGACCCAAAAATTGCAAAAAAAAAAAGAGTGGATTGAAGAATGCCAAAAAACGGACTACCCTTCCAAGAACAAGAGTCAGTCAATGTCTTCTCTCCAACGCAATCACCAGACCTCCACACCGTGAAGAACCTCAGATCCACATTAGTGAAGAGGCTTGATTTTGTCTCTTCAAACTCACGACAAATCCCACTTTCCCCTCCGAGCAGAAAAAACTACCTTTCTTTTAAAAAAAAACGACCCTTTTTCGCCTAAACTTTATTTCCACATAGGGAATGTAAAAAAAAAAACTTAATTCAACAGAATCTTTTAAAAAAAAAAAGAAAGTCTCGTAGAAACAGACTGCATCATTACTCAGGGAGTCCACGACTCCAGGGGAAGCCAACTTTGTAATCCTAGGGAACTCGCTGAGAAGGTGCCCGCCACCTAATTTGACGAGGTCTGCTGTCAATGCAAAAACAGGACAGGTATTCCAGCGGCAATAAGAAACGTAAATTTCTAGCCTTCCCCATGAAGGCCAGCTAAAATTAGTTTTTGTCTAGGAAAATATTGAAAGGAAGAAACAATCATAAACGGTGAGGAGTATGATTACCTTTTCATCTTGCAGAGGTTCGGTGTTCGATGGCGATCGTCACTACTGCACTTGTACAAGTCTGGCGTCGCTCCGTTGTACGTATTACGGCGTACACGCTCTCTCGGCGACTCGTCTGGTGTGTGGGTTACTAGTCCCTCGTAGTCTGTTATTAGACCTATCTAAAGCTTGCCCTATCACGACGGCTAACTAGTCGGCGCCTTTTGCGCTCCTCACGCACGTTTCAACACGACATCTTTGAGAGAGAGTAGAAGTAAACACACATGTGTCCTATTGTTGGCACGTGCCTTCTGTTGTTGGTCTTAACTGTTCAAGCCAGGACACAAACTATTCGCGCCCTTTCATAACGTAACCCCCACTCGTGTCCGAGGCTTGATTCTCGCAAGTGGAGTTCACCATCTTCTCTAATGGTTAGCCTGGCTCACGTTTGAGACAGGCTTTACTTTACATCTTGTCGACTTCTTCCCTTTACTTTTAGGTGTTGGCAAGTTCATCTGTTTTAAACCTACCTACCTATCTACCTTGTAAAACTCATCCTGGCGCAACATCAGGTGAGGCTTTCGCCCCGCGCATCATGTATCCCATGTGATCAATATGAGGCACTAGGTCTTCTCCGTCATCTTTGATCCAGTCAATTTTTAGGAGATTGAAACGATTTAAAAGTTCTTTTGCTGACACTAACTTGCGCTTATGCTCGGTCACTTTAGCAACTTCACGTTTCCTTTCCTTTTGCACTTCTGCAGCTAGTGTGGCGATGCTGCATAACGTTCTTTCATGGTTGTGGTGACACTTTGGACGTCTTCAGTCTTGGAACTGGGCTCCAGGCTTTGGCTTGTTCCGTCGAAATGGTCTGATATGACCTCTTCCTTAGTGTCCACAATAACTTGCCCAAATGCCATCCTTAAAAATTCCGTCAAGTTTTCAGAAACCACCTCATCCTTTGAGCCAATAACACACGAACTGCTTCAATTAGCATCCCATTCTCCCCCACTATTGGCTCTTGTCGATTGTGGTTTACTCCCATTCTCGTCAATGGTTGTGTACAGCACGCTTCGACTTTTCTCCTTTCCACTTGAGCTTTATTTTTCTCTTCTCATCCGTTGGACTGTGATTTTCCCCGTTTGGTACTCGATACAACACAGACTTGTTCAGTATCTTCACGTCCGATGAGTCGTCTTCCTTAGACGTCTTGTTGCTATTCGTAATAGGCTTTATTTCTAGGCATTCTCTAGCATAATGGCCTTCACGCTTGCAGGAAAAACACTTTTGTTTATATCCCAGCTTAATTTTCCTCTTTTGATGCTTAGTACCTGCTCTTTTTTCCGTTCCAATAACAAATGGCTTGTTATTCACTGCACCATTCTCCTTTTCACTTTGCTTACGATGATGATTCTTGGACAGTATAATCGCTCCTACATCAGCTATCGTATAGTTTTCATTACTGGAAGAACTTGTGCTGGAGATTCTCCATATGCAGTTATCTGGTAATCCACACATAATTACCATAGTGACGAACTCTTCTGATACATCCACGCATCCTTCAGTTTTGGCCTTCTTTGCTAGTTCTTCTACTCTTTTCACATAGTTACGTAAGTCTTCTCCTTTCTTTAACCTGCAATTCCAGAGGTTTATAAAGGCGAGTAGCTTCTTTAATTTCGTCTTTTCGACATACTGGCTTCTCAATGTGTCCCTGACTTGTTTCGGGTTGCTAACTTCAATAAACACGTCTTGTAAATGTTGTGAAACCGTCAACAACATCGTTAGCATGCGCCTTCCTTTTCTTCTGTATATATATGTAGTAGTAGGTCCATATCTGGTTTGATAGCCGTTCCTCCGTATACTGCCATAAATTTTTCTTCTTTAACACTTGAGTCACTTTAGCTGCCCAGGTGTGATAATTCATATCATTCAACCTTTCTATGCCAAACACGTAACTATTTTCCGTTTCGTTAGTTGCCGCCATGATCACATCCAGGTTTTCGCTATTGAGCAGACTTTGAAGAAAACGCTGATGCTTTGCTCACAAATGGTGAATTTTCCGATACTTTTAAAGAAAAAAAAAGCCCTTGCGATTCCTGGCAAAAAATGGTTTACAAGTCTATATCATTGCTCAATTTCTTCACTGCGATCCTAGTCCTCATACAGTTTTGCTATAGCCGGTAACTACGTTTGTCCTTGACCTTGGGAAGCTTCAACTACCTTTTACGATTTGGGCTTATTGCCAAGTAAAATGCTCACTAAAACGTTTTAAGTTTTGCAAATCCTTTTGAGTAGTTACTTGCCGATCCATAAAGTACGCTCGCTGACAATTTTTCTCTCTAGTGTACGTCTATACTTCGGATCGCTTCGCTTTCCCTGTCCGGTAGCAAAACAAACAAGATGGTGGCCACGGAATTTCTCGTTCTTTCAGCGCAATCATTTCTAGCTTCGCCCGCCAATTTCTTGGGCTAGTAGCAACCTCATTTTCGTCTTGAACACTGACATGACTGGGCCCATACCCTTTTTGAAAGGAAGAAATGATCATAAACGGTGAGCAGTATGATTACCTTTTCATCTTGCAGTGGTCCGGTGTTCAATGGCGATCGTCGCTACTGCACTTGTACAAGTCGGGCGTCACTCCGCTGTACGTATTACGGCGTACACGCTGATTCTCTCGGCGACTTGTCTGGCGTGTGGGTTACTAGTCCATCGTACTGTTATTAGGCCTATCTAAAGCTTGCCCTATCACGACGGCTAACTAGTCGTCCGTTTGCGCTCCTCACGCACATTTCAACACGACATCATCTTCTAGAGAGAGAGTAGAAGTAAACACACGTGCCCTATTGTTTGCACGTGACTTCTGTCGTCAGTCTCAACTGTTCAAGCCAGGACACGAACTCTTCGCGCCCTTTCATAACAAATATACGATATCTTAACCCACCCTTCCTTCCTGCTTGAATCACCTTCTGACACATCGAGAGAAACGATGGTGAGCTTTCGTGGCAAGCCACTTTTATAGAGGGCCGCGCCGCGCCGCGCATGCGCAGTGGCGTACCAAGCTGGCCGGATCCACGCAACTGAAAAACTCAAGGATGAAACACAGCATTGAGAACACAATGCAAAAATTGACAGGTATTTTATATTTTCCTAGGCAAAGGAAACTAATTTTAGCCGGCCTTCGTGGGGGCCGGAAAATTAACGTTTTTGCTTAAACTAAAAATGTTGTAGCGCGTACTTTGAAATATGGAAATCACCTTTGTAGCACAGTATACGCACAATTTCAAATAAATGAAGATATCCGTACCAACATCTTCTGCGAATTTTCGACTGTCATTACTCTGGAGATGTTTGAGGCTCAGAAAACAGTCTTCTTCAGGCAAAACAGAAAAATCACGTCACTACGATCGAACACGACATAGTGACGTGATTTTTCAGTTTGCATGAAGAAGACTGTCGTCTGAGCCCCAGTATCGCCATAGTATTGACAGTTGAAATTTGCAGAAGATCTTTCTTTATTTAAAAGACTGTTTTCTTAGTTGCTGTAGCCGCTTGCCTTCTTTGTAGTGAGTTACAGGCCGTATCCGCAAGGGAACGCGACTGTTTTTTTCTGCCAGACTTTCACGGTGTTACTCTAACCCCTGCTTCTTCCTTTCGCGCGAAGACCCAGAAACCCACTGAACACACGCATCCGTTCATAATTCTGTTGCTATCCACCATCTTAGGGGATGATCAAGAACGAACCTTGTGTCCTGTCCACACCATCCGCTTCTACCCGAAAGCTTCTTCTCCTATCCGACGAGACCGCACTCAGCTCTTTCTTCCATTTACCAATAAAACTGGAATCAGTTCCGCACGGATAATTGCTTCGTGGATTAAAACCGTCGTCCTCCAAGCCTACGAAGCTATTGACGTCAATTGCGTCACAGAGGATATCAAAGTCACGGCACACGAACTCCGTGCCATTTCTACATGTTGGGCGCATTTCAGCAATATTTCCATTAGACATTATGGAATCCGCTTCTTGCGCCATCCTACCGTCTTCACATCCCATTATCTCCGGGATATGTCCCATCATGCCGACAGTTTGTACCGTGTTGGGCCGTTTATTGCAGCTTACAGAGTACTCTAACCCTTGGACACACTGTCACTCAACTTTGTGTTCCGAGGGCCGGTCGCTAGCTAAGGGAACTCCAATCAAATGGCGCCCGCCGCCTTGACGAAGTCTATGGGATGCTAATAAATTGGGTAATGGATTTTTTTCACAGCAAGTAGAAACATTAAAATTCCAGGATACTCCGGTTAATTTTTGTTTCTATTGCCTATTGAAAAAAATATGTTACCCGGCTTCCCGCCCTCCTCCCCTCCCGTTGCCATTTGGGCAGGATAGAGGTGTCGAAAAGGTGACCTCTGCTGGTCCGCCTCGACTTATATGCGATGGAGGCTGCGCAGTGGAGATGCGCAGTAACTAGCGGACCGGAAGAACTCGTTTTATCTCTAGTAGAAACAGCATTGGAGAAGGAGAATGCTAATAAATTGGGTAATGTATTTTTTCAATAGGCAATAGAAACAAAAATTAACCAGGGTATCCTGGAATTTTGATGTTTTTGTTTGCCTATATGAAAATATACATTACCTGCCCTAGCCTCATGACTTCGGCTGGGTAAACGTCAAATTTGCCGCCCTAGCCTCCCCACGGATGACTAGGTTCATGTGGGTTGGAAGAATGATGCTGCGCTCTGCTGCGGACCGCTTGCATAGACGGATCCTGTTTCTGTCATCCGCAGCGAGTTACTAGACCAGCAGGGAAGCCAACTTTCAAACTAGGGGTAATAGAACTCCATGGGGGGAAACTGCTTTGCTAAAAAAAGTTATGTATTTTTTTTGCATAGGCAAACAAAAACTAAAATTAACGAGGTGGCCCTGGTATTTAGTCTTTTTAACGCCCACCCCCCAATTTTAGACAAATTAATTTTACAAGCCCATGAGCGTTTAATACACGATTTACGGTATCCTAAGACCAAGAGTAAAGTAAAGTAAGAGTAACGTAAGACTGCAACTGAAGCACCAGAAAAAATGTAAAATTTCACATGTCGTCGTATTTGACTCCGGCCACATGCTATAACAACATGAATATTTTTTTTCGTTTAGTTTGTGTCACACTGTTGTTCACTGCAGTTCCCGCACCCTACGACTAGTGTTTAGTTTTTAAGAATTTATAGAAACCTGCTTACATGTTGTTTTTAATATTCTTTGCATGCTGCAATCACACCGAAAGCACGACCCTCAATAATGTTATAAAATTCATTGTTAAAATTGCTATTGTTGAATGGACCAACTCGTCGCTTACTGTTCAGTTCTCGTGACTTTTGTGATGCTTTACTTTTAAAAAGTTTTATAAGCATTACAAAGACGGAAATTTAGTCTTCGTGGAATGAAGGTGCATTGCAAATTCTGGGGCAGTGTTTCAAGTTTCTTCTTTCTTAGTGAATAGTGTGGACTAGTTTTTCTTTCCCATATTAAGAGCCCAGACTCTGGAAACCATCTTTGTTCCTTGGTTTTGAGAAGCTACCTTTTTATTTTTCCCTGTACAAGATGTAATTGACTCAACAGGCATGCAGTTTTTTAATTTTTTGCTTTACCTAATAGAGTAATGTGTATCATGTATATGCGCACCACATGAAATGTTAACGCCTAGTCATCGGACTGTTCAAACGGTACCCTGCTGACTGCATAGTTTAAATTCTTAAACTTGTTTTTTTTTATTTTCAGTGAAATATGAGCGGATCAAGTTTTTAGTGATAGCTCTTAGAGAAAGTATAGAAATTTATGCTTGGGCACCTAAACCTTACCACAAGTTTATGGCTTTCAAGGTAATGCAATAAACATTTCTTTTTCACTTGAGAAAATTATCTACAGCTGTGCAAGTGTGCCAAATGTTTTAAAATGTTGTAATTGGACATTTTGTATGTTACGATTCAGCCCATTCTGTTTGTTTGGCATTACCTATACTGATTATAAGGCTGAAATTGTTCATCCTTTCAGCCGATCTCCCTCCCCCCACCCCCTTTTTTTTTTTAAAGTTTTGCAATTAACGGAAAATAAAAAATAAATTTCAACTCGGTATGACCCATGTCATAGATGTGTATTACAGTGGTTTTGATTTATTTCTAAAAACGAATGACTAATTTGCTCCCAACACGGCACTGTTTTTCTAGCAATATACAGACCCCATGTCCACCTTTTCATTTCTTAGTTCGTTTGCTTCCAATTTCCAACCAATTAAAAAAAAATAAAGAATAGGCCATAATTTCTTCAGTGCGTGATTATGTTTAGCATCATAAATGGAGAAGGAATATTGAATTAAAGTGTCTAGTAATTTTCTACATATAGTTAGTAATGTAAAAATGTTTGTGGCATTGATTAAAGACAAAATCCACTATTGTAGCATGTTTTTACTTGGATTTGGTAACGCTTATCTGTATTTTGCTTATTTGTGAATATTGCTCTTACTGTTCTCTTGTCACTCAGCCGCTCCCCATCAGTGGTGTCGCGCGCTGGTCACTGCACCCCCTGCATGCTCTCGCATTTGACGTTTTCGATTTTCTTTGTTAGATAGCCGAAGTAGTTTACGGCATCTGAGGTCACCAAGTGACAGGAGCGTTAGGATTGCTGTCCTTGTGATTTTTTCGACAATCCGTTCGACGAGGTGTACAAGACCCACGACTGACAGCGGGCTTTGCAGAGACGAGCACAAACGGAAAAAAAAAGGCAAGATCGTTGTCTGCAAATACTACACTGATTCCAACCCCCAACCGAAATGGTGGAAATTCAAATTCATACAACTTCGGTCGACAATCGACTTGTTAGTGAATTTATACTGGATCGGGAAAGCTTCTCATCAACAGAAGATTTTCCAGGTGTCAAGCTCTTCAACGATCAAGAGCAATTCCACCGTAACCAAGACGCAAAAACCGCAACAGGATATCTTGGAAGTTGATGGAAAACCCTTTTTCGAAAATTTGAGGCGAATTTTAGTTCCAGAGCACCAAAAATTGTTTACGACATGGTTGGCCAGCATGGGCAGTCACCGACTGCAAAGCGTGCAATAAAGGATTCACCGACTTTAGGGACATCAGTCTCAGCAAATTCTTGGTTTCGGCAATCACGCTCGACGGTAATATGTTCAAAGACGTGACTGTCTGCTACTGCCAACCGAATTGTTGTTGCAAACCCATCCACCCACCTGATGAACAATCATTTGGTGCCCGGACAAGAATTCATTTATGTTTAAGGAGTCAGTGGCTCAAGACGGAGAAATGGCTTTCGTGGCGGCCAGTGCTTTCAAGCCACCAGGAGTCGCCGATCGACCACCTGTTCCGTTGCAATTTGTCCCACGTACAAATTGCCACTGTCGACTACTAGGAAGGCCAAAACAAGGACCAATTCTCAATTGATGACTGGAAATATTGAATTCACTCACCATTCCACTGAAAGGAAATTGTCTCCGACCTCGAATGGGCCGACTGAGAACAGACTGTCTTTCAGTCGAGTTGATGACCGTGACGGCGCCGATCGCCAACATGCAGCAGTCTACAACAATCTCCAGCTTGTAGGAAACGGCGGCGATCATTCACCTGTTAAACGGCAGTGTTATTACTCTCCCATCACCTGTCGGCGATAGGAAAGGAAGACGTTCGCCATCCGATGACCGAAAAAATTATTTTCTTCAGATGTGAGTGGAGGAGAACACCACCGTATAGAAAAGGAAATCGTGACAGTCGCCGATAGTCTGAAGGGGGAAAAAAATGAGTCAAGCTTCTTCCAGAACCCACTCTAGCAGACAGTCAATCTTTTCCAGAGAAAGGGAGGATGATTCAACAGTGAGGGATGTCAGAGTTAGTACTTTTCTTAAGATTCTCTTTGAAGAACTAGTAGAAATGGTGCACCACTATTTGATAGCCTGCCCACTAAAAACTTTGACGAACCGCTTATAGTGACATTACAAAGACGACCTGAACATTCCAAAGGAGCTTCACAATGAAGCGCTGCCAAATCGCTCACTATTATTAATGAAACGTGCATCAACATATCAAGGGAATGCTATGAACTGGGGAGTTCGGCTAGTGGCAAACAATGCCCTTCACCAGCGAGACGCCTACCTGGCATCGGCCAAGAGTGCCTCAAGGAACACTGTCCACAAGCTTCGATTACTGCCTTTCGATCAAAGTGACAAGCTCTTTAACGGCTAGCTACAAGAACCCTACACGAGGAAGCATTAGCCCTCTTCAAGATTTGCGTGCAATTCAAGATAACCCTGCTTCCCAGACACATACCAGGAAAGCTCGGTGCGTTAGCAGACGAGCTCTCCAGGTATCGCCAGACGTTAACCACAGAGCGGATACTCCAACCCTCGGTCTACAAAAGCCTCTTTCAAACGTGGGGTCAACCAATCATAGACGTGTTAGTGTAAAGAAAAAAATCGGCTAGACCAGTTCGTGGCCGCCATATCCAGACCCGAAGGTGTGGGCAACAAATGCCCTAAGCATCTTGTGGCTAGGGATATGCGCCTACTTGTTACCACCATTCACACTTGTCCAGGGCTCAAGAAATCTTTAAAAAATTGGGCGCCAAGTTGGCTCCTAATCAATTTTGTAGTTGCCAACAGCCCCCCCCCCCCCCCCCCAAAAAAAATTAAAAGTTTCTCCGGCAAAAATATTTGTCAAGACACGAAAGATGAGGATTTTATTTTTATTTCGTATTACCAAAAATGTCCACAAAGCAGGAGGTTTTTTTTAATAATAAAAAGGGAAACTTTAATACTGAAAAAGCCAGTAAAATACTAAAATGTAGCATGCAGTCATTAAAAAAAAACTAGTTCATTTGTGATGTAGGCTAGGCATGGGGATAGTGGATCTGTGGCTCCATTTCTTCTTTTTTGTCAAAAGAAATTTATTGTAAAGTTTATTGTAAAAAAATGTGAAAAACCAACAAATTAAAAGGGATATTACTATTTGTCAGAATTATAATACCTACCTTAGTAAACTGATTAAAATCGTTCATTACCAACAACTGAAAACTACAAATTATGAGTACTTTTTGTTACTCAACTATAAACGAAGATAAAAGTTTTTGGATGTATTTATTGTAGTATCATACTTGCATGAAAGAAAACGTGAAAATTGGAAATTATGAAACAAATGGATATTATGCACTTAATTTCGAATCACTTTTAAATTGGAGAGGGTTTCCAGGTCCACATCCCCACCTCCTAAAAAAAACGTGCATCCCTAGTAATTCAAAATATGGTCTAGCCAAAAAAGTGGTTAAATGCAGGCAAAAAATTGTAAGACTGTTCGTTAAAAAATTTCCTTAGCTTACTTTGCTTGCATTCCCTCCGCTCCAACAGCTCATACTTGGTAAAAGACACTCAACTTAGGAACACGTGATTTACAATTACCTCCGTATACTCAGACCTTTCTGCCTTATTCCCAGCACGGAAAAAAAGGCTTAAATTAAGTGTATAAGCTTCCGTTCCAGATTCGTAATTTTTCATAAACAAATCTTTAAAAAGAAATATGTACTAGTGGCAGCCCCTAAAATTCATTCAGGAACAACTTTACTCAAAGTTACTTGGATTTGTCAAAACGATCACGCTAGCAAAGCAAAAGCAGATGTTGATTAATTGCTCTTAAAAGTTAACTGAAAGGTGCACCTACCACCAGTAATGTGCAAGATCGAGTTGGAATAACTGGAGCTACTCAGAACGGTACAGTAATTGTTGTATTGTTACTAACAAAGTAAGAAATATAAGAGACAATTATGTTTTTACTTTCGATTTTATTTTAATTTTAGGGACTAAATCTCGATTGCTTTTTCCTGGTTGTCAGCGTATAGAGCACCCTACAGATAGCCGCTCGTGCCATGAGCCAAACACAACACATTCAGCAGTTAATAATTAAAATAACACTTTTCATTACCGGAATTTTTATTCATTTGTAAGTCTTAAATTAATTACAATTTTAATATAACGAATTTTGGAAAACTTTGTAAGATCACCAACTCCCCGCATTACTGTGCTGGATTTCTGATTTTCATATTTTTTATTGCTGACCGTTGCTGACCTTTGTAACTGGGCTCCGTAAAGAGTAATGTTGTTTTAGGCTAATAACGTTTTACAGTCACCAGAATTCTTTAAATAACAAAAGGTAAACGAAACAGTAAATAAAAGTTTATGTACTTAAATTAGTTATTAAATAAGTAAATAATAGCACCGTGAGTGAGAAGGTAAAATTTTCCCTGAAAATAACGATGCGGCTGCGATCTATTTTTGTTTTTCACGAGATGCTAAAAGAATGTATTGTTGGCGAATTTTATACAAAAATAGGGGATGGGAAATTCGCCATAGTGGCTACTTAAGTTAATATTTAGTCGCCATTACCAATTTTTTATTCGCATTTGGCTAATTGGCGACCGTGTTTCTTGAGCCCTGCACTTGTCCCACAAGTGATCAGAAAAATTCGCCACTCACTGGGTCAATACTAGGGATCGACCGAGTCCGGATATATCCGGATCCGGCGCCGGTTAATGCGGTATCCGGCAAGATCCGGATCCGGCCATTATATTGAGCCGGATACCGGTTGCAACACAACCAAAACATGTCGCCGTAAACATGTTGCATGCCTCGGTAAAATAAATCTACGTAAAATAACTAAGCGATCTACGGATATAAAAAATTGCAGATGTAATAATTACACTGTAAATTAGTGCACAAAAATATAAATGGGATAATCATATTAGGTTTTCATAACTAAAAAAAAAAAGTTGAAGTTCGACTACGTAAATGCGCTTACGAAAATATTCATCTTCCATTGCAGTACATGGGATACCTTGAAACGATGGTCCTCTGGTTATTCTTACACTACAGTGTTGTTTACGGCTTCCGAAATCCTTTTTTAAGTTTTTAATACCGTAGAAGTAGTTCAAAGTTGTGTTATTCCTAATTTATATTCGCTATCGGTGATAGCAATCAGTTTACAGCCGCCATCGCGCTCTCACTCACTTCCGGCTGTCCGCTAATAGACGCGCACGTGCTAGCTTCAATGGCTGTGACCTTGACTCGCTTCACGTGACGTCACTTGCGACTGGCCCCCGTCGCGATAGTGATCACGTGCTATACACGTGCCAATCGGGGAATCGCAGCTTTCCAGCATGGCCAAGATGGTGGCCGTTCGTTGCGTTACGACAGCTTGAACCAAGGTCTAGTTTTAGCAAACAAAAGCAATGTCACGTCAATTTTGACGACACGGCCAACAAAAACATCAATTAAGGTAATTAAAAGATATTAAATTAAATGTATCCAAAATAGGCGTGCCAAAGTACCTAATTCATTCATTCGGAGTTACACCTCCGTTGTATGCAATGGCAGTTTTTCCTTTGCAAACGGGGTTTTGAATCGAGAGTGCGTTTTAGAAACGTTTTTGAAGTGACGATAAATCGTGATTTGACGCCAAGAGGTTAAATTCGAAAAGTAAGATGGTTTAATGACGACATCAAAAACCGCATACCTAATAATAGCATAACAAACCAAAGATGACTTCCATGTTGCAAGAGTCGAGACAGTTTTGTTCATAAAATGAAAAAGAAAAAAAAGCTTTTTTTTTATGTTGGTTTCGTTCCTTTTTTTTTTGCTTTCGGTCTTTTGTATAACAAACGGAACGAAAGCAATTTAAAGCTGTAAATAAAAGGCCTGTTGTGATTTTGATTTTGTTTTAATGCAATTGTATTTTTAATGGTAATTTTAATCTAAAATAAATAAGTGGACTACATACTGGTTTCACAAATTTTACAAAATTTTGCTAATTTTTCGAAACGAAGCAGTAGGCTAACTGAGAAATCCTTCAACTAGAAAAATGTTTTCTGACTGATTAACTTAATGATTGCTTTGTTTGACTGTTTCAAAAAAAATTTGCAGAATTTAGCAACATTGCAAAAACAGTTCTGTAGCCTACATGCAATTATACTATTCTGGTACTCATAATAGCGTAAGACTTCTACGTGTTTAATGTAAGAAAATAATGTGAAACAAAGCGAAAATTAATACCATAGCTGCAACTTATAAGGGGGAAAAAATAAAAAGGCTTTATTTCTTTTTTGTATGTGAATTACCGGGTATCCGGTACCGGTCCGTATCCGGCACCTAGATCCGGAACCGATCCGGCACTGACATCAAATTATCCGGAACCGACCCGGATCCGGAAAAACAGTATCCGGTCGATCCCTAGTCAATACATCCTTGTAGCCCCGCTGTGGCTGGTAGCAGCATGGTATGTGGACTTACTACAGATAATCTAGGAACCATCAATCATACTAGAACCAACCCCAGACCTTGTTGCAAAACGGCGGGAAGACCCTGCATCCAAAAGTGCGGTCACTTAACACGTGGATACTGAAGAAATGTCTTAAAGCAGTGCGGTTTTCATTGGAGGTCACCACCAACCTCCTCAAATACCATCGCCCATCAACAATCAAAGTTTATGAAGCAAGTCAATTTCAATGGTGTGAAGAGAGAAAGCTTTTAACGCGGTTGACCCTTCCGCTACAGACTTCTCGGCATTCCTGGTTCACCTCTTCATTAGAGATCTCTCCATCATTACCATTAAGGGGTATCGGTCGACTATTAACTCTGTCCTCTTCCTGCCATAAGAAAGAAGTCGTGAACAGCAGAATCGTTTCCAATTTGATCAACTCGTCTGGGAATCAAAGAACAAAAGTTGGAACACCACCCAAAATGGAATCTTCCCCTAGTGCTTTTGAGCCTCTCGAAGGCACCTTACCAACCACTTGGAAAGCCACCCTGTTTCACCTCACGGATAAGACCGTGTGCTTACTGGCAATGGCCACTGCGGCCCGACAGAGTGAAATAGTGCCTTTTCCCGAGACAAAGACTGCCTCAGATTTTCCAAGAGGGGGAAGGAAGTGTTAATCATGTACAACCCTCTGCATTGGGATAAAACCCAAAACTCGAGGAATACATGAAACCATTCATCCTCAAAGCACTCAGAACAATCGTAGGAAACGAGGCCATGGAGTGTCTACAATGCCCAGTCGGAGCACTCGGTTGTTATCTCGAACTTACAAAACATGGGAGTCCTACGTTCGAAGGTGGTGGAACGGATTGTAGCGGCCGAAGCTACGACTCCTGAGGTGCTTGTAGCCTCGCCGACACCAAGATGGTTTAGACCTTTAGACTTCTAGTCTGGGTGGCGGTTTTTACTTTTGTGGAAATAGCACACATGTAACAGAGTCATTGGTCCTAACTAGATAACTTTAAAGGGGGTATTCGCTGCCACAAGGTGGGTGTTTCTAATTGCAGCCCTGAGTTTAAATATCAAGTGGCTTTCTTAAATAAATTAACTAGCAATTAATCTCACTAGCAAGCAACTGGCGTTTCACAAACTCTTGGTTTATTTAAAAGACAGTTAAAAATATAAACAACAATTACATTTAGGTTCAACTAGTTTTACAAGAAAAAAGGCTTTAAATAAAAGCACGGCAATTTTTACATCAAAAATCAAACAGGAATTTACATTAAATTCGACTCAAACTTTGCAGGCTTTATGCAAAGAGTAATGACAATTTCGATTAGAAATGTTTACGTGAGTTCGATCCGGAACACTCTGTTAAGTGCAAACCGCGGGAATTACACAAAAAAGTCAAGATTTTGTTTCTTAAGTCCGACCTAAGATCAAATCAACAATCCGTTAGATTCTACATTATTTGGGCGTCCACCATTGAAGTCTCTGCTTCGGCAAATAAGCAATCTTTCAGATTCCGAGTTTAGATTAAATCCATAATAAACACGGTTACGGGAAAAAGCTGGTTTATAGGAAGGGACCGTGAATCCTGACGTTATGGGGGTGGGGGACCAAGGATGCCGATAATGGCGTCACCACCCATAATTCCCAAAAGCTTTAGGTTGATGTTAAGTTTAAAGGGCAATTACATCCATTTTGACATGCATGTTTGACTTTTGGATCACTTACACAATAACTAAACACAAGAATTGTGGTAAGAATACGTTACGTTCTTTTGATATAAACAATTTAATTACTGCATCACCAAAACACGACACGGAGGTCGCCATTGTTTTGCTGGAATGCGTAGAAATTAATGCCGACAGACGGATCTCTTCGATTTCGACTCATGACCGATTGAGATAGCTGTATTGACTGTGAGGAGCTCAAGCATCTGACAGCCTTAGCTGGCCACTACACTGCTGGCCAGCTAAGGCCGTCAGACGCTTGAGCTCCTCACAGTCAATA
>JAHWFP010045744.1:0-25689 GCA_023313725.1 Lithobius niger | reverse complement strand
TTTTGGTGATGCAGTAATTAAATTGTTATATCGGACGTAAGTAATGTATTTTTACCGCAATTCTTGTGTTTAGTTATTGTGCAAGTGATCCAAAAGTCAAACATGCATGTCATAATGGATGTAATTGCCCTTTAAAACTAAAATTTCGAATGGGGTTTCCAAAATTAAATTTTCTAAACTAACACTAGTCTAATACGAACTAGTACCTTTACCCGGCATAGCAACATTCGGACGGGACATCTCCTTTACCGACTGGCGTAGCTACCTCTGGCTTTGCGATCTGTTGAGTGAGGAGTGAGGGGAGCTGGGGCTTTTTATGCTAGAGGCCGGATTCTCGCGACCAAAAGCACGGACGGGTAGGAGAGCTACGGGGGTCTGATTGGTGGAGGGCTTGGAGAACAATGGAAAAGTCGGCAGAGCAAAGGGTTTTTGCTTGGCGCCGTTTGAAGGAACAACTGTATGACTTTGGGAGTAGAGATAAGCCAATTGAGTTATACTCATTGTTTGGAACGGAAAAAGGCCTTTAATTATTATTGATTGTTTTCATATTGAACCACGATGTTATGCATCGCGACTATTGTTTGACATCAACATCCTCACATCTACAGGTCCACACACGCTGGACGGTCGACACTCTGGGGAAGATAACTGGGTGGAGGAGGCCGCCAGGTTAAGGGTTGTAAGTCCGAATTTCATGCTACCCAGGCTGAGGTTCGGCTGGACTCTCCTCTGTATGGACAAATTCAGCAAAATAAAGGTGTCTTCATTTAAAATTAATAAGTTGTTTCTTACTGTCTGCAAAATACTTACGTTCAGTATTTCATGCTTAAATCGCTTATTTAAGATTTTCCCATGCTCAAACTCATTTTAAAACCCCTTTTAAAAAATTGTCTAATTCTAGTGCATCTAGTTCCCGCTTGGTGCTCTGCTGTGCCTTCTCACACACAGAGGGTGCCGCCATCTTTTCCTCACCTCTCTTTGAGCATCGACACAGGTTGCGTCGTTTTCCTAACAATGAATGAACTCGCTTGGATTCAAGAGGCCATTAAGGTGGGGTAATTTGCAGTTTGTACGTGTCGAAAGACCCAGCACGATCATCACACATTATGCAGAAAGTGTCGTTAAGTGCTATTTTATTAACATTTACTGCACAACCCCAGTTCGGTGTCAAAGATCTTTAAAACACGGCGGCAGTCAGATCAACGAGCATCACATAGGGCCGAAGCCAAGCGTGAAACTGACTTGAGCCAGGTGCCGATCGATCAACAGTCAGCGGGAATTGATATGGAATCTTCAGCTCAAGCCATTTTACCAGAACCTATCGGCGAAGAATTGATTTTAGGGGACTGTGATTCTGAATCCCTATTTTTTGGATTCCCGCCACAACGTTATTCACCACCGCCGCCATTGTCAAAATTAGCGGTGATTGTACATGCTGCCAGCCAATAATCAGCGGCTTCTAAGTTAACTCTTCATATGGACCAAATGAGAAGCGAAGTCAAAAGTTCGTTAGAAGACATAAGTCATCTGACAGACGTATGGATGGGTCGGGGACCTCAAGTAAAGTGCCGACGAGGAAGGCGAGTGGGTCGGACAGTTAAGTAGAGTCGTGTTGATTCTGGCAGTGGCAAAAAAAATCACTAACGCACATTTCTCCGCCTCGTAATATGCCTTTGGAGCTAAGCGAACGTTCTCGTACCCATCGTCGAGTGAACAGGACGGGAGACTGGGCCAATGTGCAGAGATCATCGGTGACGACAGTACATTAAAGTCCCACCCCAACGACACTACAACAAAACCAGAGCGTTGATAACGGTCGACAACCCGGGGCAAGTCAGGACAGCAAGCTAAATAATTTACTTGCACTGTTTCGACAAATTATACACGATTCATCACTGTCGGGAGTTAATGCAGACAGGACAGAGCAGTCGCTGCGGCAGACAGCCAATAGCGTACGTAGTGACAGATCGCAGGGATGTGATTCTTCCTCCTTTCAGCTGATTTCCTCCTTTTTCCAGTTTTGAAATCGGCCTAAAACACATTAAAACCCCTATAAATGTTACAAATGCAGTAGTTTCCTCCTTTTTCATCCATAATGGGTCACATCCCTGAGATCGACAAGCAGACAGGCAAAACAAGCAGACAGGAGAACAGACAACATACAGATGCTGACGAAACAACAACACGTGCCATACAGTACCACGACATGAGGGTGATGAGGTTAACGAATCCAATGGATCGGAATGGGTCGACGGCACTTAAAGAAGCGGACGATTTTTACTGAGAAGGTCCCAGGTTCGTCCCGTGTAGGAGGATGCAGTGCACCACCTTTCCCAAACGAGGTTCTGCAAGACTTTTCTGCTTCTTGTTTTTGACCCAGATGACCCTCTGCTGGAGACCTTTGCAAACATAGTGTGTGGGGCCTGTACTGCACAATTTGCTGCAATCGCAAGTTCAATTTAGACAGCTTCTGAACGTGAAAAGTGTGACCCGTAAATTCGAAAAACTAATTTCAGTATCGTTGCCTCTACCACCGCATGACCCAAAGGCATCTTTTTTAAATCGAGAGGGAACGACGCTCCGGGGAAGAAGAGGTACAAGACTTTTCCGGTTGCAGAGTGCATACATGAGAAGCAGTTATTGAAGTCTGTTCTGTGCTTCAGATGCCCGCGGTCATCCATACCTAGCTTTGTGTTTGAAGAAGACGAGTCGATCCTTAGATGCACGTTGAGGACTAATTCGCATGCTGACTTGGCCTGCTCGGTGGCCAATGCGTCTATCAAGAACTTGGCTCATGACAACCCCTCGAATCAAGACAACCAGACATTGGGCGAATGCTTGCAGTTAATGGAGGAGGCCTATTCTTTCCAAAAAGATGGATTTAACTGGGGCTCACTGTTACTGATGTTGGCGAGACACAGCCCTCGAATTGGCGTCTGGGGTTCCCTTAGATTTAGTTGGACAGCTAAGGCTCCTCCCCATCCACAAAACTTCGGAGGAAAGCTCCTACAATATGTACCCGAATTGAAGAACCTGAAGAATCTTCAACGGGTGACAAACCTTTTCATGAAATACCCCCCTCACAGACAGGAGTGGGAGGGTGGGGGGAGGCAACTTCAGACGAGGCAGAGGCTTTTCATGTGGAAGAGGAAGGAGGCCGCAACTGACGCTCAGCAGAACAAACCTTTTCCCGTTCACCGGCAGATTGGGGAAAGGCTGCCGTACCATGTAGAGGAATGGAGGTGGTTAACGTCAAACAGATTCATTCTCTTGGTGATAGGCGAAGGCTATGCACCACCGTTCACCACGCGTCCTGCCGTTACTGTGAAGCCACCAGATGGATCACTTCGCAACCTCCAGACGTTGCAAATAACTGTTCAGCTGGCGATGTTCTATCGTTGGCTCTTCCTGGGACTCCTGGACAAAGAGAAAGAGAGACACTGTTGTAAAAAAAAAAGGCCATCGAAGTATCACCGATCAATATGAAAGGGTTCTGGAGCCCAGCCAGAGTAATACCATTTCATCCATCGGTTTACCATCTTCATTCGGCATCCCTCATGTCTTCTCACTACTCTTTCTTCTGTGTTCGAAGGTGAACATCACACTGCAGCCACGAAACTTTGCAGGAAAGCTGAATGTGTGGGTGGATGTACTCTGCCAGGTCATCAAATACGCCTACAACGGAGTGGACATTAGACCCCTCGATATGCAAGTTCCTCTTCGAACAATGGGGAACACCATTCCTGGACTTTTTTCCAACGCACTTTAATTGCCAAGTCTTCAACTTCATCTCCCATTTCCCAGACGCTTCGACTTGGGTGATGGACACTAACGATCTATTGGGACAGGATGTTCACGTATGCTTTCCCACCATTTGCCCTCCTCCAGATGGTATTGAACAAGGTCAAGATGAGCAAGGTCTCCCTCATTCTGGTGGCACCCTGGTTTGTAGACTTGATGGAATTAGCGAAGGAGGACCCAGTACCACTCCCGATCACCCCATACTTCCTGACCCAAGACAAGGAGAAACTGGCGCATCTACAACCGGAAATTTACACCTTCACGGATGGAGTCTGAATCGGGTAGTGAATAGAGCAGGCTTCTCCGCAGGAGTTTCGAAGAGAATTCCCACAGAAAGATTCCGCCGTTGCACTTGCCACAGAAAGTCGACAAGAAAAATCGACGAGGCGCAGTGGAAAAAGTGGTTCAGGTGGTGTAAACCAAGGTAACTAGACACATGCAACCCTCGTGTAGCCGATCTCACAGAATTCCTGGAAGCTGCCTTCAATAAAGGACTGTCCTCAGCCGCCATCAAGGGGTACAGGTCGGCTATTTATTCGGTGATCTCACTCGAAGAACATTCGGCGGTTCTCAGATTCTTTCAAGACTTATACTCGCGTTCGAGAACAACGACCAAAACTCTTAAATACTCTTCCCAAGACAGAACCTTTCCTTGGTCCTCCAAAATCTCTCGCGTCCTCCATATGAACCTCTTCGTATAGCATCGGAGACCATTTTGTTGCACCATTTCCTACACTTTCAGGCATTGACTCCTGTTGTTTGGTCTTCTGTCTTGTAAACTCTGATAACAGATGTTCCCTCACTGGCTTTGGTGTGAACTTGGGAGTCTTCCCAGTGAACTGCGTGGTCGTATTTATTCGAATGGTATGATGTCTAAATATTGGTAGGCCACGTCTTCATTACACATCGTTATGCCAATATCGTTGAGGTCTTGTGTTGCTTTGTCGACTCGGGACAAAAATACTGCCATTTCTTATCCAGGCTTTAATGACATATGCAGAAATTCGCGCCGCAATTTCGGTTATCTTCTCTGGAAGTAGGCTGGAATATCCCCTTTAACACGTTGTCCACGCTTCAGCCGTAGTTGTTGTATTTACTACGATTCTTTTTAATTCTCGGTCCACGAATAAGCAAATCATTGCTTGCGCTTTTTTGACCCTCATTTTT
The DNA here is from genome assembly GCA_023313725.1 of Lithobius niger. Taxonomy (NCBI): domain Eukaryota; kingdom Metazoa; phylum Arthropoda; class Chilopoda; order Lithobiomorpha; family Lithobiidae; genus Lithobius; species Lithobius niger. The sequence goes on along the minus strand of JAHWFP010045744.1, from coordinate 20,721 downwards.
AGGCGTTTCATGTCCTTGTCTATGACCGTTGACGGAGTTATTACCGGGGCTTGTTATTCCATATACGAATCCCCATAATCCTTTCTCTAACAAGACAAAACACATCTGTTTTCCGGCTCTCCGTTGTTGGTGGTTACTTTTTCAATACTGAAATGTTTGCCCAAATAATCAATTATTAAAGCCATTGTGGGACTATTTGGCCTGAATATTCACTAAATATTCCTTATATGCACACATGTGCAGCACAAAATTTTGTAACGAAGCTATTCCCTCTGTAAACACAGTTGTGTACATCGTATTTTAAGGAATTCGTTATAGCGAGTTCCCAATGATGAAGTTAGACCTTGTCACAATTTTCATGCGAGTTTCGTTCAATTTTGGGCTATATACTGCAATATTCAACAGTTTTAGTTCATTACCTGCCTCTGTCCACGTTGTTTGCTATTTTCACAATCTTGGAATAAGTCTTTCATGCCCAAGAACACACTACAGCCATGCCGCTTCGTAATAACGAGGTTCATGCTCGAAAGTTCTAGACACGACCATTTGACTTCCGCAGACCTTTCAATAACCACACTCTGCTACCATTGTTAAGAGATTTGCACCCTTTTCCATGAATAAAGGACATGTGGAGAATTAATAGGTAGTTATTAAGTTGCTATAACCTTACTATATTGTCAGAAACCTGAGATAATTTACACACACTAGCTGCAACTTGCTGCATACTGCCATCTTGGTCAGCTTCATTCTACACAGGAAGTGCAAACTGCCGGTCAAGGCCAGCTGAGCTTGCAGCCATGCTAACTTGCATGGGGGTGTTCAGCATTCCAGCACAGGTTCAATTTTCAACAAACCTCCACGCGTCGCTACCCACTGCGCATCCCACTGCGCTTCCTACTGCACAGCCCCCTTCAAATATAAACTCGGTCGGTGATCGATGCTTCATCTTCTCTGTCTCGACCACGTTGGACGTGCTGTGTACTAGCTCCTCGCCTTTCCGATTCCCGAGCCTGCTGTTCCTCTTATGAAGGGTACACCTCGTGAACCCTTACTCAGGGTGGCCACTCCACAGCCCTCTGCCGAACCATCTCAGTATGACCCACCCCTGCCCGTTTTTTCCACTCTGTCCGTGACTTGTTTAGTCGCCTGGGGACAGCGCTTTGTTCTCTTCCTGGTGGATCCGCTGTGGTTGTTAGCCCTGTCCCTGATACAGCGACGACGTCGCGACTACAGTGCGGTCAAGTTCGACGTTCGCTTCAATTGCGCTCCCTTCAGGACAAGATGTTCCAAGCCAAAGAAGCCTATGCTCGCCTCAAGTTACAGGTAAAAGCCAAGACGGCCGCAGCTAAGCAGGCATCATTGCAGCACTCGGACGGTCCCCTGGATCTTTCTTCTCGGTCCGCCCGCCGCCTGGCGACCTAGCAGTCTTTGGTTGCTGAACGTCACAGTGAGCCACTTTCCAAAGAACGCGTCCATGAGTTGATGGAATCGGTGCTCCTTTCCTTCAAATGAATGCAGTCTACGACACCTACACTCCCGGTTCCCTCTCGATACATGAACGACTGGGTAGCCTCCTTTGCCAAGAAGACAAAGCTGTCCCCTTTGGGGACCCTGGGCTCCTCCCAGCAATTGAATGTCTAAGCCTTCCAAACCGTTCGACCCTCGCGACCTCCTTCCCCGAATGTCTCCGACGGTTCGGACTCTATAGTGGACCACGATGCCTGCGCCTCGGTGGCCCCAGACGAGCCCCCTTTCTCAGCATGCGCACCTTGAGCCTCCCTTTCCCGGCGACCCAGATCCCTATCCTTTCAATACGTCACGTCGGAAATTATCAGTTTCTGCATGTCCCTCCAGACTTGTCTTCCTTCCATTACACATTCTGGGCAGCCACAACGTCTTGGCAGACTCTGTATCCCGTCGACCCCCCCCCCCCAACCCCCAATTCATCCTCAGGGGAATGGACCGTCAAAACATCCATCTGTGAATCACTTTTCACTATGTGGGGCCGACCGATGATGGATCTTTTCTCAACCAGACTCGGTGCCCGACTTCCCTAATACACAAGTCAGATTCCGGACGACCAGGCCTGGGGCGTGGATGCTCTAACCCTGCCGTGAGATCATTTCTTCGGTTACTTTTTTCCTCCATCCAAGCTCCTTCCCCTGTTCCTCCGCGAGATTGTTTGATCTCTAGGACTGTTCCTTCTGATAGCACCCAACTTCCCTCCGTTACTCGATCTTCCAATCGACTCACCCTGTTGTTTCCCCAGTCTCATTCGACCTCCTCTCTTAGCAGAGGGGAACTGTGTTTCATCACTGTCCCCAATCCCTGTGACTACACGGGTGCCTACTATTATCCGACTGCTTCAAGAGACAGGTGTTTCTACGGAACAAGCTTCCCGCATCGCCTCCAAAGCCATTCGATCTTCTACCAACAAAATCTATGATAGCCACTGGCGACGATGGTTTTGTTGGTGTCTCCCACTGCAAATTAATCCAGTCAGTTCCTCTACTCAGGACATATTATTGTTTTTAAATGATTTCTTCGCCGACGGTCTCCATGGGTCTACGATTCTGGTTTATTGATCCGCCCTGAACACGGTCTTCAAGGCAGCTTGGCAGTTTATAGAACTCGTGGATAACTTTCACATTTCGGCTCTGATCAAGTCCTTCGAGATTGAACGATCAATGGTCCGGTGTATCTTCCCAGACTTATCCCTTGTCCTCACGTCATTCCTGTCCGCCCCTTATGAGCCCCTCTCTTCATGTTATCTCAGTCATTCAACTCGCAAGACGGTTTTTCTCGTGGCCTTAGCCGCATGCCTTCGTTGCAGTGAACTGCAAACCCTCTCTGCTACTCCTGCGGATTGCTTCTTCCTGAACAGCTACTCTGGAGTGACACTTACCCCTCGGTCGTCGTTTCGTGTTAAGTCGACACAAAAGCGCTGCAAACGATCAAATTCTTCCGTTATTCCCGCCCTTTCCAACATTCTTGGCGACGAACCTGAACGAGCTCTCCGTCCTGTATGGGCTCTCCGCTTCTACCTCAAGAAATCCAAGCCGGTCCGTCGAGGCAGGTCTCAACTTTTTCTTCCTTTCGCTTCCACTTCGGATGAAACCTCGGCTCGGATGATGTGTACCTGGATAAAGACAGTAATTCTCCATGCTTACAACTCTCTGAACATCAATTGTACGGATGAAGGCTTTCGGGTGACCGCCCACGAGCTAGAGCTGCCTCGGCGTCCTGCGCCCATCACAGCAATGTTCCCATTACGGATATCGTGGAAGCTGCTTCGTAGCACAGTCCTACGGTCTTCACGTCTCACTATCTTCGCGATATGTCCACTCAAGCCGTGGGACTCTACCGTCTTGGTCCCTTTGTGGCCGCCGGACGGATACTCTGATCCCCTTAAGCAATTCGATCCACTCGCTAACTGTGACTCATTTCTATCGATGGTGAAGTTTTACTTTTTGGGGACCCGCGCGCTACCCAAGGGGGCTCCGTAATGTTGGTGCCCGCTGCCTTTGACGAGGTCTATGGAATGCTAAGTCAGGTAATAGATATTTTCATGACACATAGAAACACTAAAATACCAGGGCCACCTGGTTGATTTTTGTTTCTACACATACATGAAAATATACATTACCTTCTTCCTGCCCTTCTCCCCTCTGTGTTGCCAACTGGGCACTAATGAGAAACAAAAGATAAGGCATCGATCGCCGACTGAGTTTATATATGAAGGAGGCTGCGCAGTTGGATGTGCAGTGGGTAGCGACGCGTGGAGGACTCCAGAACTCTTAATCTCTAGTACTAACAGCACTGAAGAGAAGGAGAATGCTAATAATTACGTAATGTATATTTTCATGTAGGCAATAGAAACAAAAATCATCCAGGCGGCCCTGGTATATGTTAGTGTTTTTAAATGGCTTTTGGTTTATTTTGAATGTTTGGTTTGAAAAAACACAGTGCTTTGGCTTACGTTTGTGTTTATTTTTAACGATGCTTCTTTGCTGAAAGTGGTTTGCACTTGATAATGTGGTGCTACCTATTCCCAAAATGTTGTGCTGAATTTGTGCACTAAATTTTTTTTTTAATCTAACCATTGTTACAGTCCTATAAAACCTGAACAACCCTCGTTTCGTGTGGCCCCTGGCAAATTTGCTAGTGATATAGCATTTAATGCTGGAGCGCTTTGCTTGTATGGCAGGTTTATTGTGTGTGCGACGTGTTGGATTTTTCAAAAACTGGAATTCAGAATCTTTCATTTACTTGTATAGTGAAAAAAAAATCTGGCCACGTAAACAAATATTTGGTTTATATCTTTTCAGGTCATCAGGTTTTTTTGCAAAGTGACTCTTTTTAATGGACATCCAAATTTCAGCATAGAAAAAACTGCAGTGGATAGCATTAATACAGGGTGTTTCATCTCAAGTGTTGCTGCTCAATATCATCCCTATTATTGCAGATACGTCGAACATGGCCATAGAATGCGTTGGAACAGGTGGCCATCAGATGGTTAAACCGAAAATGACCTTGACGACCGGTTTCAAGGTCAACGAAAAACTAACTCCGGAAGTAGCAGAGATAGGGGCAAAGTTGTAGAGGATGAAGACATGACCTCAACAAAGCAAACGGAACAGAAATCGGTTCAAATGTTAAAGAGATATAGTAAAAACAATATGGGTCTAGCAGCCCCTTTGCAGGGCTTGACCACAACCCACCCTGAGGTAGAAACACAGACAGGCACCACTGTATGTACAGCAAAAGGTTAGCAGGCAGGCCTGGTGGATCCATGAGAAGCCTGTTGGCATTAATCCCTGAGGTAGACATTTCCTATTGGTGCCTGTCTGTGTTTCTACCTCAGGGTGGGTTGTGGTCAAGCCCTGCAATGGGGCTGCAAGACCCATATTGTTTTTACTGTATCTCTTTGACATTTTAACCGATTTCTGCTCTGTTTGCTGTGTTGAGGTCATGTCTTCGTCCTCTTACAACTTTGCAATTTACATCATGCCCCTATCTGTGCTACTTCCGGAGTTAGTTTTTCGTTGACCTTGAAACCGGTCATCAAGGTCATTTTCGGTTTAACCGTCTGATGGCCCCAAGGATGTTCCAACGTATTCCATGGCCATGTTTGACGTATCTGCAATACTAGGGATGATACTGAACAGCAACACTTGAGTTGAAACACCCTGTATAATATGAATCCAGTTGTTGGCTTCTTGCACAAGCTTCGTGTTCTAACTTGTCTTTTTTGGAATGATTAGTGTTTTATGCTCAAGAAAATTTCAAGTTGTCAACTTCAAATTGGTATCATTCTAAGCACCTTACAAGAGTTCCGGGCAAAGACACAACGTCCTAAGAAAATGTCAAAGCCATTTGCCTTAAAACCAAATATGAATTAAATAAAACAATTCTCGTCTAACTACGACAGGAAAATAAAACGGGTTGGCCCAAACACATTTTTTAAGACTTGCTCCTGAGAACCAAGAATTTGTTTTCGTGGCTTAATAATTCCATTTTTTTTTTATTTCGTTTTATCGGTAAATGTTTTCTGTAATGGTGTTTGCTTTACAGTCTTTTGGCGATTTAGCTCACAAACCACTTTTGGTGGATTTAACAGTTGAAGAAGGAAGTCGCCTTAAAGTCATTTATGGATCTGCGGATGGCTATCATGCTGTAGACTTGGATTCTGCTTCTGTATATGATATTTACATCCCTGCCCACGTAAGATTTTTCATTGGACATTTTATGCATTAGTAAACCATTAGTGCATGACATTTTACTTTTTGAATTTGCCTTATGAAATAAAATTGATTCTCACTTAAGGTTAATATGCTTAAACCTAGATACAGTTCCTTCAGTATGCTAATTTTGTACTTTGCTATTTTAGACACAGGGTCCCATCACTCCTCACACCATTGTGACACTGCCCAACACTAATGGCATGCAGTTGTTGCTATGTTATGACAGTAAGTTGTCTGTTAATAATTAGGAAAAAAAATTAGCTGAAAAAATTTCTTGAAAACGACAAATTGATAACCATTTTCCTTTCAGATGAGGGTGTTTATGTGAACACGTATGGTAAGGTGAGCAAAAACATAGTCCTACAGTGGGGAGAAATGCCAACTTCCGTGGGTAAGGCCTTATTGATTTAATTATATAAATTATTAAATTATATAAATTTAATTATGTTAATCATTGGTAAATGCGTGGATACATTCCTTGTTCTTGGATTGAGAAAGTTTCTACTGTGATCCGAAAATGCTAACCTTTATTTCTTGCTGTCTGCAAAACAGTGGCATGCACAAGTGGGGGGGGGGGGGGCCCTTGCCCCTGCTTTCTTTGCAAAATGCTCTTTGTAAAAAAAAAAAAATTGCCTTCTGCGCCAACAATTGTTGGTGCGGTGGTGCCTGAGAAAGGTCCAAATGGCCTAAAAGGGTAAAAAAAAAAAGTCATAAAAAATTTTAAAGGGACTGAAAGGGTTAAAAAAAAGTCAGCAAAAAAAAATTAATAAATAAAAAGTTACCCCAAAAAAGTGTCCACTGAAACTTAATGTACCCTTTTACTGAAAGTTGCCCCTGCCCTCTCGGGATTCTGTTCACGCTACTGCTGCAAAATAATTACCTTTTGTAATATATGCTAAAATAGCTAATTTTATGCTTTCCAATGGCCAAATCAAATAAAATCGATTATAAATATAATACAGTTCCATCTAGTCCCCACCAGAGGTGCTGGTCTGCACATGCATAATAATGCGCTGCCATTTTTCTCTTATCGCTATTAGGCACTGATGGTGTAACATCGGGTCGTTTTCTTTCCTTGTCACTAAGTTGCGCCACCCAAAATGAGTGAAAAAGAAAAAAAAATCTCAAAGATCAAATCTGGCAGCTATCCTTTTGCACATGCCGAAAACTCCCATTGATATTTATCCTTTATGTCGAAAATGCCGAAAGAGTAACTTTGTGTGCTTCACAATGAATATTCCATCAAGCGAATTCTGTACATTTGGAGGCACTCTGACCAGTAACGGGAACAAAGAAGTCGTTCTACCTCCCGTGTCTCGAAATCTCCAAAAAGTAAATCCACCCTCGATGTGCATTTACAACAAATTGTTGACCCAAACTGCCAGTTGTGATTTGTGAACTTGATGAAAATGCTGCAAACAACATGTCGCTTTCATTGCAGGATTTTCACCTTCCCGAGTTTCGCATACATTCTCCCCTAGTAGTTTACCATCATGGAACAAGAGGCGCGAAATTCCGCTGCATCTCTCGTCAGCATTCGCATGTATGTCATGCAAGCTGAACTCTCTAAATCCCGTAGTCAACATTTAGATGGGAAGTTTGAGAAACTTCAAATAATTTTCATTAAACTGGCATCCGCTATGATCAACGTTTTGCCATCGGCCAACACTGGCCCTCCTCCATCCACACCATTCTCTGACCTCGGTTGAAAGAAAGTATGCGACAGGTAACATTCATGAGTGCTAAGCTTTCCAAAGACACTAAAGGTTTCGAAAGTAACTGATGTTGTTAGTGCTAAAGTGAAAGTTGACATGAAGGACAAGTGTTATGAAGAAAGATGATGTAAAAGGAAAATGTGAAATCTGATGGTTAATGCCGTTAACCCTTTAAGCAGCATGAACGTATATATACGTCAGCAACGATGTGACCCAAGTGGAGTAACGACGTATATATAAGTCGAAACTTTTATGGGGAAGAGCGGGTCGAAAAATACAATTTTTGGTCAAAATATCGACATGAGAAAAGTTGAAATTCACTACCCGATATGTTGTGCATCGATTTCTGTAAACAAAACGTTCTTAACGATGTCTATAATTTTATAAAAAGCACTTTAATTGAGTGTAGTCTCACTAAAAACTGCAAAAATGTGGTGTTCGTTCTTTTTTCCGAAGTTCAAAAGCAAAAACTTAAGTCATTTTCGATCAGCGGTAGCGATCGAACCATTTGACTGGGCGCCGCCATCTTGGGTTCATTGAAAAGCTGGAATTCCCCTCTATCCTGGCCTCTCAACACATTTTTTCGATGCCTGTTTGACATTGGCCAATCTGGTAGAATGTAAGAAGCGGTTTCTGGCCGTCTCCAGCTGCATTTCCAAAGGAATTGAAGATCGCGTTCCCTCATTGGCCAATTGGCACCACGGGACCAATTTGGCGCGCTCATTGGCTGACGGGCAATTTCACAATGGCCGCCATGGCGCGCTTTGGATTTCACGTGAGCGCATGTGTTCAGTGTTCGCTGTTGAAAATCACGAGAAAGATTGTTTCACAAAATTAAAAAATTAAAACAGCTGCGATGCACAACTAAAATGGAAAAGGAGCCTATAAACCTTCACACTACCGCGTATTAGGTGGGAACAACGATTTTTAGTCTAACTATCGCCGACTTACGGATGCGTTTTTTCAACACGGGAGATTTTCAATTTTTAGTTGGTTATAGCCCGTAATTAAAAATTTGATTCTCCGAAACTATTAAAGCAATTTATCTGATTTTTTCTGTGCACAGTAATGAATATCTGTTGCGCACGTAGCAATTTTAAGATAATCGTGTCCAATATTTTTCGCAAGAATAAATATTTCATTAGTGCCTCACTCCGACATAGGTGCGAAAAAAAAACTCTCTCCGTGCACGACGACAATTTTTTTTTAACTCGCTCGTTAATGGGTTAATGTAAAGCTTGATCGTAAATCTCTAACCAATAATTCACTGGGTAAAACTGATACGCGTCCTCCCCCTTACCGTCGAGTGATCGGGGAGTCTGGCTCGTTTCCTCCATCCGCCATGTCATGCAGATGGATGCGGGATCTAGAGATGGTCATCCATTAGGCTGTTATGCCTTTTACCGTAGAAGGCTATGACCAAAGGGCTATTACGTTCAATTCATCCAAGGATGAAAAAAGTGCTAAAAAGTCGTCACAAAAAACTCTTGTGCCAAAATTAAAAATGAAAAACCGACCATTCCAAATCTTTGTCTCGTCACTCGAGTGGCGGAAATGAGACAAAAAAATCGAGATAAAACGACAACATCAGATAAGAATGCATTTAAAAGTAAATACGAAAAATTAAAGAATGTGAATTTTCTCCTTCTCATTTTCTCCTTCTGATACTCCATGTTTTGAAGTCTCCAGAAATCGCACAGCAATAGCAAGTCCAAAGTTCACTGCAAGTCGCAGTACGTCGTGAAGTCAACAGCAAGTCCTCGTGTCGCAACAGGTCGCCAAGTTACTGGAAGTCTCAAGGAGTGCTGCAAGTCACAGCAAGTCGTCAAGTCGCAGCATGTTGCTAAGTCGCAAAATTTCTTTAATTCCATGGATCAAAACGTTGGTCGGTCCCATTTACCTCAATTCTGTCGCAAAGGATTTCGTTCGGGTATACTACCGCAGAAGCTCTAAGCAAGATGGCCGGCCTATCTAGATTCCGGCGCGTGAAGGTTAGACAGATAGATTTTGGTTGCGTTTTCTGATATGTAGTTAGCCGCAGCGAGCGCGACGGCGCGAGCGAGGCTTGTAATTTGGAAAAAAAATTGACATCATTTTCGTGAACGGCGACCTTGATGTACGTTTTACACCAATGGCGATAGTACAACCTTCCATACAGATCGATGGTGGACGAGCTTGGAGCCGCTGCGGTAGTGGCCCCTTTCGTTCTCCTGTTTCTGGCAGAAGAAGCTCTCTCAGCTCTTCTCATGGGGGTAAATTTTGAAAGGTGGATTTTCAGGATGAAGTCCTACGACTTTGTGATGCGGATTCTGACTCTTCCAACCGCTCTCATTAAGACTTTCCCGATCTCAACGTGGCCTCCACGAGCTCTGCAAATCAAATTCGTTCGACTAAACCAAAGATGAGTTCTACATTTCTCCTTCTGATTCGAGCTCCGTAAAAGACGAGTATGAATGTTAAGTTTCCAAACCTGCCAAGAGGTGTTACTCCCAAGGACCAGGATGACCTCTACAATGAAGGACTAGAGTTTATTCCCTCGAATGATTTTACGAATGTGACCTTCTGCCATCTTCAACAAAGTTCTGCAAGAAATTCTGCCACCTACAGAAAATCAGGATGATCTACCAATAGAAACTTTCCCAAATGTCGAAAATTTTAAACCTGAACTTCCTTCTCTTCCTCTACATGATCCAAGAAAACAAAGTTTCTATGTGCCATGAAAATATCCATTATCTGATTTTTAGCATTCTCCTTCTTGTGGTGTCCAATCTAGAGATTAAAGTTCTTTGATCGTCCGGCGTCGCTACCCACTATACATGGGCAGCCTCTGCTATACAAACTCTGATGAAGGTCATTTTTTCATCTTACCTTCTCTACACTCCGACCTGCCAGGTCGTGCTCTCTGTGTGATCCTCGTTTAGAACCCGTTTTCTTCAAGGTCACTCCATGCCTCGTGCCAAGGGTGCTCCTCGGGACCCTCTTCCATGGATGGGGTACTCCTCTCCTGTGGTCGTCACCCCTGATGGCCCACCTTTGCCCGAATTTTTGGCAGCCACCATTTCCGGTTCCCAGTTGCCTCTAGTGGCCTCCTTGTCTCGTATGGTCCCCATTATTGGACCGTCACAATCCGATCCTCCGGTCGCCACTGGTCCGACCATCAACACCACTACTACTTCTGCGATCCCTTGCGGTCAGTTGAACTCTACCCCGGATTTTTGGTCCCTTCAAGAAAAGCTTTTTCGGGCCAAGGAAGTTTATTCCCACCTTAAGCTACAAGTCAAGACTCATCGTGCCGGACGACGGCAACCGGCCCTACCGGCCGATATTCCCGTTGACTTATCCTCACGGTCGTCTTGTAGGTCAACTGCCTCTCATTCAGTACCAGTGGAGGACGGCAACGAACCGCTCTTCAAGGGAGAAAGTTCACGAACTCATGGATTCGTCGCTCCGGTCTTTCAGCCGTAAGCGACCGATATTTCAGGTCGCTCCTAACCCTAGCCGCTTTACGGACGACTGGGTGGCTTCAACGACTAAGAAGATCCGTTTTTCCACAACGGACGTTGCCGGTCCTTCCCGTCAGCAGGAACCACGTCCCCGTTCTCCGGTTCCTCAACCGCATTATCCATTACCTTCCCAGGAATCGGACGCCTATAACTCAATCTATGACGATCATCTTCCTCCACCGGTCGACCACTCTGATGCACTTTCAAGACATGCTCACTTCGACCAACCGGTCGACCCCGGACCCTTCCGAGATCCCTCTTCCAGATCTCCTGAAAGCCGTCGTGGACATCATACTGGACTGTTTCCTATACAAGCCGTCACCACAGGCGACCGAGCCTTGCAAGAATCGCCGCCTATCTACAGGACTCTGCTTCGGTTTTCGCGTCCAACTTCCTTGTCAAAACCCGGTCCTCGGCCAGTCCAGTACGTTGCTCACCACTCTGCTAAGCACGGGCAGATTAGTTGTGGGCAACGGCTCTCCGTTGGAACACGACAAGGATCCACCACCACCTCATACCAGCTTCGAGTCATTCTTCTTTCGCCCTTCCGGTGATGGGTCAGCCAATCCCCTTAACTTCGACACCTACCCACAGTCAGAATTCCTCACTGCGAGCGTAAAATTGGACTTCGGTACCCCTTTGTACCTTCCCCTAAGAGTCTCGGTCCCCTCTTCAGTTGTACGTAACAGCGACCGTCTACGGGCGGCCGCCCAAGCTGACTTTTGAACACGGCCGCCAATGCTCTGTGCGAAAAACTTTCCATGGATCCATCTCCAGACAAAACCAGGGACATGCCATCCCTGGTTGGCCAGGTGTTTCGCAACGTCTGCTTTGCCACCTTCCTCACTGACACTGGCTGACACGGGCTCTCTTCAATTCAACGCTGTTACTTCGTGACGTGGTGCTCAACACAGTCCCTAGCCTTCATGATTCCATTCGACATGTCCTTCGGAACCGGCCAATTCACGAGACCGACACTCTTTCGGCGCCTCATTCAGAAGCTAGCCCCTCACCTGGATATCACACGGAAACCGAAGCCATATAAGACTATAGGCCGTTGACGACAGCGACCAATAAGCCCAACGGTCGGTACCGAACCAAAGGACGACTGTGCTATGCCTCTATCCCGTCCAGAGCCTACCCCAGCCTCTCCACCACGCCGTGCTAGGTCACTCTTTCCAAACAACGGATGCGGTCGCGGGTATCCCTACGGCCAGCTCGACGCCAGACTATCGCAACCGCCACAACTCCTCCGGACCACGCCAGCGACCCAGGTCCTCTCGTTGACAATTACCCTTTGCCGGTACCAGTAGGTGGCCGCCTTCAGTTCTTCCTCCTGGCCTGGCAAGAAATCACGACCAACCAAGTGATCCTCTCCATAATTTCCGAAGAATTTCTCTTCTCCCTTCCTTTTACCGGTCGCCTCCACTCCGTGTCGCGCCTTCACCCCCTTCCCCCTGACTAGAAGCATCGCCGCCAACGCACTTCGTTACCACCGAAGTCATGTTTCTTTTGGCAAAATGTGCTGCAGCCGATCAGCCGGAGCAGCCTGGGTTCTACTGCAGTATTTTTCTTTGCCCCAAGAAGACAGGCGATCTTCGTTTCAATTTCAACCTCCTACCGCTAAATCAGTGTATCAATAAATCCCCATTTTCAAATGACGACCATCGAAACCATACGACACTCACATCTTCCTGGCTACTGGGCGGTCTCCATAGAGGTTGCGGATACCTACCTTCATATTCCGCTCCACGCCTCGGTTCACCATCTTTTCCGTTTCGTATACGGCGAGACGGTATACGTATTCACCTGCCTTCCGTTCGGCCTCAATGCAGCACCAAGAGTGTTCACGCTGGTTTTAAAGATGGTCCTTGCCTTCCTTCATCAGCACGAAGTGCGCGCCGATGCATACCTAGAAAACTGGATCCTCCCTCATCAAGACAGAGACTCCACGTACTATTAAACAGAGACTTCACACTAGGCCTCCTGCATTGCCTAGGCTTCGGAGTCAACTTTCCAAAGTCAAGCTTTGTTCCAGGGCAAAACTTGGTAGTCCTAGGAGTGGCCTTCAACCTAGCTCAAGCGGTCGTCATGCCCTCCCCAGACAGGATTTCGTTCCTACCTCAAAAAATACGATTCGACGACACGACTACATTCTATTCGTTCCTGTCTTCACCAGACCAGCACAGTGTTCCGCAGCTTCTTCTTGGACTCTTCCATACGCTGACTGTCGTCGAAAGGCCAGAGGCATTGTGCTTGGTTTCTGAGCCCTGCCTTAGTCTCTTCCTTTCTAACATTCCGGATAGTCAAGGAACCGACTTCTCACTGTTTTCATAAACACTTCAACTTCAGCTAGGAGCACGGCAGAGAAGCCAACGTTCATTGCTAGGGATTGAGCCTTCAAAGGAAGGAACTGCTATATAAGAAAAAATCAGGTAATGTACTTTTTCGGTTAGGCAATAAAACCAGAAATCAACCAGGCCTTACCGTGGTATTTTTTTCTAAGTTTTAAACCAAATTACGGATGTGGTTGTGAGTACCGCTTACAATTTGTATTCTTCTTCCGGTAGTAAAAGATGTCGTTCAAACACACGTTTGTAGTGGTGCTTCCAATTTTACTTTAAAAATCCGTCTAATAGCTGCTGAATCTACACCAAAGTGTAAAACTACAACATCTTCTGATTTATTTACCATGGTACAGTCTACAAATTTCTTTGCCTTCCGTTCGGTCTCAATGCTGCACCCCGCATCTTTACGGCCATTCTGAAACTGGTCGTAGCGACCTTTCACCAACACTAAATTAGGGCAAGTGCTTACCTGGACGACTTGAATCCATCCCCATCAGTACAAGGTAGCACTTCTTCACAACCGAGATTTCACCATCAGCCTCCTCCAGCAAGTGGATTTCGGCATCAACCTTCCAAAATCCCAGTTGGTCCCGTCCAAACACTTCGTCTTTCTATGCATCTTCTTCGATCTAATCAACGTAACAATAATGCCTTCGCCAGAAAGGATTTTTGGTCTTGTCACGAAATTCCGAGAATTCCTTCGCCTCCCAATATACACATTTAATACTAGACCTCAATTAACTCATAGGGACGTTAGGTTCTCTGGCAAGCCTGGTCCATATGGCAGGTGGATGACTCTGCCCCTGCATAATTTCCATATCGGCGAGTGGCCTAGCCACCATTTTCTACCTTCTGTGACCCGCCAACCTTTCCCTTCGAAACCCTGCTCTGGGGGATGGTCGTACTTACTCTTAACACAAATGGTGCACATACACGAGCAGATTCCGGACCTGCACTTTTTCACGAATGCATCCTTCCAAGTTTGGGGGACCCACATTGACAACCACATGGTGTCCGGGACCTGGCGACCACACGACCAAGCATACATCAGCATTCTCGTGTAAAGGAGACCTGGTTTACGAAAATCGATGGTTAGGAGACCCAGTACCAACCATAAAAAACTTGGGGTTTTTGTAACTTTTTTTCTTCATCGGACAAGTAGGCCTATCTTCCGTCAAACTTAAAACGTGCTTCTCCACCAAAACTGGATCAATTTGATCGGGGTTCCGACCGTTTAATAGCGATTTATATTCGGCATAAAGCCACAGGTTATTTGTGTGTTAGGGGGGACATAGGGTATTCAATTGCTATGCCTTATTTATTCATTTGTCTTGAAACATTTTTTCTGCTTGCTTGCGATGTTTTTTATTTGTTGTGGTTTAGGCCTAGTTACAATTCTTAGTTATAAAGATCTCAACCACTTAGCATGGCTGCTTCAAAGTATTAATTTGGGGGATGTTATAATTTAACTTACTGCAACTTACAGTTAATCCTTGCATATAAATAAAATCGGCATTTAACTTTTTTTGCATCACGCGATCCACCTCCTGGCAAACGATTTAATTCTTGTACATTTATTTTTGCCGACGAAATTTTACATTACCTGTCTTTTACTTAGCAGTTCCCTCCTAATGGAGCTCGAATCCCGAGCGAAGATTGTTGGCTTCCCTGCTGGGCTCGTAACTCTACTGCGCATGTGTGGGCACAGGCCTCCTATACAGGGTGATCCAACTAAAGTGTTACGAGCCGATATCCTAAGATTGCCTAATGAGAGAATAATAATGATGAAAATGCAATGAAGGGTGTGATGGAAGACCTTTACATGAGAAAAAAGGAATGGCCTTGAATTAATATTTCAAGGTCATCCGCGTGCTGTCTTCCAAACGAGATACGATACGGCAAAAAAGTAAATTAGAAAGTTGGACGCAAGGACATAATATGACCAACAAAAAAAAAAGATTCAAAATCGGATAATAAATAAAATAGTTAACGATGGTATTTAAAAACTAACTCTGAACATGCTGGCTGCACTGTAGTGAAGCCAATTTCTCGGCAGTTGGCTTCGCTATAGTGTGACCAGCTTGTTCAGAGTTAACTTTTAAATATCAAAGTAACTATTTTATTTATTATCCAATTTTGAATCTTTTTTTTGTTGTTGTTGTTGGCCATATTGTGACCTTGCGTACAACTTTCTAATTTACTTTTTTGCCGTGTCGTATCTCGTTTGAAAGATAGCACGAGGATGACCTTGAAATATTAATTCAAGGTCATTCCTTTTTTTCTCGTGTAAACGCCCCCTATCACACCCATCATTGCCATTTCTATCATTATTATTCTCTCATTAGCCATTCAGAGGCTATTGGCTTGAAACACTTTAGTTGGATCACCCTCGAAATATAGCATAATGGCTGCGATTGCAGAGAGTCAATCGATTCACATTCCGCAGCTGACTACATCCTTTACGCACCTCTCAAAATAACGAAAACCAGTCCAAAATTTTCACAAATTTTCGACAGCTTTGAAAAATTTGAAGTATTTCATTTCTTTGTCACCTGAAGAAGACAGTTGGAAAAATTTTTTATTTTAAATTTTTCGAAGCTGTCGAAAATTTGTGAAACTTGTGGACTGTTTTTCGCTATTTTGAGAGGTGCGTAAAGGATGTCGTCTGCTGTGGAATGTGAATCGCCCTGTATAAGCGATCAGGACGGACCGCTATTTATATTTCTTCATAGGGCTCAACCGTGCATGGTTTCGTTCCAGCTCTCCTTTTCTCCTCTGTCTTTGGTTCTGGAGGACATCGATCCTGTTCGCCGGTCTTTTCTGGAACCGCCTCACGTCTCACCAGTCACTTCATTGTCCCATTATCCTTCTTTTTTGCCAATGCACCAATCTCCCTCTATCGGCTCTGTTTTTTCTGAACCCTGTTTTTCACACCGATCCCCCTGGGGAATCTGTCTCCGCCTCGCCTACTTCTGGCTGCTCTCTAGCAACGTGGACTCAGGCCCCTCGGCCGCCAAGGATCTCTAACAACACACCGTCGGCGTTTTGGGCATTGATCTCTCTCCAACTCACATCGAGCTGCTGCACCTCACCTTCGACAGACCAACACCCAGAATGCGATTCCTGACATTCTACGTCATTTCCTCGACACAAATATTTTCCTTTGGCCTCGAGTCCGTCTCTTCCCCGAGCCTCTTCCTGGACCGTCCCATCATGTTCATCAACAGCGGTCCTAGACTCTTTTATCTTCCACTTCTAAACTGGCACATCGACTCCATCCAGATGCCATTCAGCTACCCGTTCCCTTTCCTCGTTTTTGGTCGACTTCTGCCCCACAGTCACTACTTCAACTACGGCCTCCTCTTCATCTTGCAATCCCTCTACTACACCGATTGCCTGCTGCTTTCCGGTTCCCGTACCTCCATCCCCAGCCATCGATCCACCGGACTCTCGAGGGATTCACTGTTCCCCGATTCCGCCTCTCCTTGCCTCCCATGTCTTGAAGGCAACTGAAGTCATTCATCCTCTCCTTCTGTGCACTCCCAGGACTCTGGCTGTGTCACCGTTACAACATGTGTGTGCTCCCCAGATTTTCTGTCTCATATTCCACAGTCTCCGGCCACTGTTACTGGACTTACCATCGCGATCCCCGGCATCTCTCGACTTACTCCAACCAAGGTTCCCTGTCATTCTTCCTCGCCTGACAAGATGACCACTACTGCTCGGTCCCCCCCTCCCCCGATCAGATTGTGACTTGCACAGCCATCCTGACTCCACCTAGAGGATCCGTTGCACGGCTGCCGAGTCCATCCCTGGACCGCTGTCTCTAGGCCATTGATTCCGGGCGCTCTTCCGTTAACTTCTGTCACTCTCTACTGCCGCAATTCGCGGCCTTTTGTTCTGTTCTTTGATGTGCAATAATTTTTATAATAAAAAAATAAACAAACACCAAAAGACAACCAAAAAAAAAAAAAACCACCAAACATTAGTCCTATACAGGGTGATTCATAAAGTACTGAAAAATAGGCCTTTAAGATGTAGGCCTATGAAATGCAGGCCTATAAAATGTAGGCCTATATTTAGACCTAATAAAATTATGTTCACACGATTACTCCGAGTTTTGTACAGTGCACCTTACGTTATTGTACCAGTGGAAAGCCCGTCATAAATTAATGGGGTAGTAGTTCCTGCTGGGGGGGGGGGGGGGGGGGGGGAATGAAATAAAATGTGCTCAACAGGTATAGCACGGCCTCTACTGTACCCAAGCTACAAGCCTATTGCGCTCATCTAATATCCTGCCTCATTAACTTTGTGCAACATTTTATTGTGAAACCAGGATTTGAACCCAGTAACCGAAAAGGTTTGAAATACGTTGACGTCTCCAACCGTATTCATGTACTGCAGTGCATTTGGATTGCCAAACAGAAAACCTTGCATTTTGCTAAACAATTTAGTCAGATTTGAATGAATTTCCGGAACTCGGGGTTTAAACGCGTAACTGAAACGTTATGAAATGCCGTGATATTTTCAACCGTATTCATGTATTGCAGTGCATTTGGATTGCCAAACCGAAAACCTTGGAAACCTCTAAACAATTTAGGCAAATTTAATGAATATCCTGAACTCAGGGTTTGAACACATAACTAAAAAGGTTTGAAATTCGTTGATATTTTCAACTGTAATGCATCTGTAGTAGTGCAATGTAGCTTGCTTGAGCTAGCCTAATACACAACGTAACTGCCAGATTGAACGCCGACATTGCTCGGATGTCGGAAATAAACATTAGATATTTCCTGGTTCGGAATAAGTAAGCCACATCCACTTTAATTCAACATTACATTTCGAAGTGTCCGCCTTGTGCTGCAATACAATGGCGAAGCCTTTGATCAAGATTTCGTCCCAATATCCGACGTAATTGTTTGACAGATAACAACAACACATTGCCTTAGCTCCTGAACGGTCTCCGGGTGATGTAGTGCTGCGCCTAGCCTGTTTCTCAGATAGCCCCCATAGGAAGAAGTCAGGTGGGGTTAGATCAGGACTTTTGGGTGTCCGTTCTGCTGCTCGTCCCCTCCCAATCCCCTGCCACCGAAGGTCTGATCCAACCACTCCCGTACGTTGCGTTCAAAGTGGGAAAGAGCCCCAACTGCTGATACCGTGCAATATTAAGATATACAAGTGGCACTTCCTCCTCGATGGATGGTTGAATCTCGTCTTGGAGCATCTGTAAATACCTTTCAGCATTTAGTGGTCCATCAATGAAGAATGGTCCTGTCAACCGTGAACCCACAAACCCGCGCCACACATTCGTGCTGGGATTATGTTGGTGATGTCCCTCAATTGTGTAATGTGGGTTTGTGATGTTGTATTCACGTGTATTCTGTAATACGTGTAATGAAATATGAGCCTCGTCAGTCATTGCCAGACTGTGTAGAAATGTGGCATCACCGTCAATGGTTTTAACAGCCCATTTTGTGAATTATAGTCTTTTGTCATACAGTCCTCCTCATCAAGGTGTTGTGGAGTGTCGGGATTGTGTTCATGGTACCCCTGTTCCTTACGGATTCTGCCACAGATCCTGTTGCCCTAAATTTCAGCAACAAATTGATTGTGTTGTAACTCCGCCTATTTCTGTCTACAAGGTGGGCGTGAAATTGGTCAATAACTGCTGCAATGGTTTGGAAGTTGGTTCCCTCCGTGCCACACAGCAGGACTAATTTAATCCTTTCCTCAGTAGTGTACTTCGGGGGCACGTCTCACAGGCCTACTCGTTCCAACCTAACGTTCCAACCTAACGTTCCAACCTAACGTTCCAACCTAACGTTCCAACCTAACGTTCCAACCTGACCTTCAATTTAACGTTTATGATGACGGAACTATAATACTACACGTACGACCTGATAACACGCAGTTTGCTACAGCACAATTACAAAACGTCCCCGTCAAGTGCAGGTGGAGATCCGCATAAGTAATTCAGGGGATGCAAATACCAAGCCTTTATTAGATTGAACAAAGGTTTTTGTTTCATGTGCTAATAAAATTAGGCACCCCTATAGTATAGACCTACAACTTATAGGCCTACATTTTATAGGCCTACATTCATAGGCCTATTTTTCAGTACCTTATGAATCGCCCTGTATACTGGTACTGTGTCTATCGCTTCGTCAAGCCTCATCGTCTTGAGTTCATGCACCGCACCTTTCTGGTCCCCTTCTGATTCCCCTCCTGTGGCGGGGGCCCCCCCCCTTATGCTATGCTTCTGTTCCCCTGCAGAGTTCTACATTGACAATTTTTCCGGTTTCACGACCACCCGTCTCCCATTCCACGAGTTGCAGTAATGTCACATTGTGTATCTTCGGTTCTTTCTCCGATCTCTCGAAATATAGCATAATGGCTGCGATTACATTGAGAGTCAATCGATTCACATTCCAAAGCAGACGACATCATTTACGCACCTCTCAAAACAGCGAAAACCAGTTTACAATTTTCACAAATTTTCGACAGCTTTGAAAAAATTATAAAAAATATGTCTCCTGCTGTCTTCTTCAGGTGACAACGAAATAAAAATACTAGTTACATCACACTGTACTGTTCGACGCCGAACTGTCCGACGCTGATTTGAACGAAGCACGTGCGTGCGTAGCCTCCAAGAAATAGAAGGCCCGCAACTAAACGTCTTTCTTGCTACTCCATCGTGCTCGCAGCCGCTCTGCCAAGTCTTTCCTCACCAAATGCTGGATCGCTGGTGTCGAAGGTGGTTGGAGGTTCATCAGCTCTCGCCCGTCAATTTCATGCCTAACTATGGCAAGCGATTCGAGGCATCTCAAATGTTTATCGCTAACAGAGTTTGACTTAATCAGCGTAGTAATCTTATCCCAATCAATACTGTGTCTGGTGGCCATGTGATGGGCTGCCACACTGTTTTCCTCATCCTCTTTTCTGGTGTCTGCCATATGTTGTCTCACTCGGTTTCTTACACCTTTCCTAGTTTCACCCGTCACAGCCACCACAAGGAACACTATATACTCCTTCTCTTACATTCACTATTCTGTTTAAGGCTTCTTCCTCCTTCTCTCTTACTTCCGTTCTAGTGTGCACTTGGTGTATGTTTTTACCTTTCTTTTTCATAAGCCTCCTTTTTATACCTTCCGGGTTTCGAAAAAAGGAATTAAAACCCTGTTGTTTCAGTAACTTCACTAGCTTTTCGCTTTGCTCTCCCACGTATGTCACTCCTATTCTTCTTGGTTCGTTTCCTTCTCTTCTTTTTCTTTCTTTCCCTACATCTTCCTTTTTCTCCCTTCTTTCTCTCTCCACCTTCTTCACAGTTTTGGCTTCTTTTATCAACGTGTTTAGCAGTCTTGGAGGATATCCTAGATCTACGAATCTGCCTTTCACTTCTTCAAGGAAGGTC
>JAHWFP010045743.1:4796-24404 GCA_023313725.1 Lithobius niger | reverse complement strand
CTCTTCTTTCTTGTTTACCCTTGAAGTGGTTTGAAGTCATGGCAACAGGCCGTTATTACTTACCCCGAGAAAGTTCAAAAAACACGGTCATAAATTTGACAAAAAAGTCAATAAATTTGAACCCACGTCGCAGCGTGACCCGTGTTTTTTCCCCTGACTGAACAATGTGAACCCAAACGCGTCAAGTTATCCGTCCGTTGCTCGCTAGTTCGTTGCCGAGCTTGCTTGGCGTAATGTCGCTTTCAATTGCTGATGCTATCTCGTCGCGTAAAGGGACAACATTCTCAAGTAGGTTATAACGTGCATGGATGCCATATCCACCATTAATGTTGTTGTGATTTGGTCAGGAAAATATTACCTAAGCAGAGGTATGGAGTAATTTCTCTTCCCATTTTTACCAGATTTTTTTTGGCTCACATTCAATTTACTGGCAAATTTTTCATCCCCTCAATTTACTTGGCAACCTTTTCGCACCATCCAATTTAGCAAGCAATTTTTTACCCCTGCCTAATTTACTAGGCAATTTTACTGCCCCAAAATATGTGGTTATCTTTCATTCCTTTCAAATCGCCTGGCATTTATTTTTCCCTCAGTAAGTCAACGGGCAAATTTTCGCCCCTGTACGCAAGTCGACCCTGAACGAACAATTTTTCATCCCTATCAAAATCATCGGGCAATTTTTGGCCCCAACTCAAGGTACCAAGCAATTTTTCATCCCATGAAAATTACCGGGCACTCTGTCTGGCGGGTATTCTGCTGACAATTATTGCTGTTATGTCTAAATAACCAACTGGGTATACTGAAACTTACCTGATTATTTTCAACTATTCAGATAACTTACCTCGTGTTTCACCCTCGGGAACTTAATGTCTGCCTAAACAGCACATTGTTCGGAAAAAAAAACCCTTCCGACTGATGCGCAGAATGAAAACTTCCTAAGAAACCTCCTAAAAACCACTTGACCAGCACCTAAAACCAAAACCTCTTTAGACTCCTCCTCAAATCCTTCTGACCAGTGCTTAGAAACCAAGCCTCCGGAAACGTCCAGAATCCCTAGAGTTATCATCGATGATAACTCTAGGGTTAACTTTTCGGGTACTAAATTTGGGGATTTTAAAAGCCAGGAGCTATTAAAATCGCCTAGCCAGTGCATAAAGCCAAATCTTGTTAGACTTATTTAAAACCTTCTGACCAGTGCCTAGAATGGGAAAAGCTCCTCAGAAACCGCCTTGCAACCTCCTGAGTAGTGTCCAGATTTTAAACTTCCTTAGAACCCGCCTAACCAGTGCCTAGACTCTAAACTTCGTCCGAAACTTCCTTAAACTTCGTGACCTGTGCCTAGAAGCAAAACTCGTTAGAAACATCCTTAAAACCTCATGACTGGCGCCTACAAAGCAAAATCTCCTTAAAACCAATGGATTTTACCAGGAGCTAGTGACAGTATACCACGTCCATAGGGTTTATTACACTCCTGATTTTACTGAATGAGTTATAACGTGTCTCTCAGGTAGACAGAAAACTTCACCGACCTGGATGCTGCTCCCCTCAAACACTAGGACAAAGTGGGAAAATTACCCAACACTATCCAAATGGAACTTTATCTTTATGAACTCCTGGCAATGCTAATGCTGTGCGGGTAAAAGTTACTGAACTGCGATAAAAATGTCACGGGGGTGGGGGAAAGATGTTGTAACAGCAAAATTATTTTTAGCAAAATGACCTGAACTTCCATGGCCCCATGTTGTACAGCCATCAATATTTATCCCCCTCTTTCCTAGACAGGGAGTATAATCCCTAATTTTTACTTCACGTTCCCTATCTCCAAGCCAACAAAAAAAGCTATTTCTTTAAATCAGTATAAAATGTTTGCTACCTTGAAAAGTTTTTTTTTGAGCAGAACAGTCTAACAGTTAAAAGGTGCCCCGTACTTAGAACTGCCATTTAATAGAAAAAAAATGTAAGGTCCTACCGAACGTTACTGGATTGAAAAAGATTATCAGCTGCTTTAGTGCAGTTCCTCGTGCAAATTCTTGTCCTACGTATTAGTTCTGTTTTATTGACCCTATTATCAGGGGAGGGAAACTTGCTCCTTTTTAAAAGATACGTTTTGCTGAAATACCAATTTGCTTGCAATAAAAAAGAATTAACTTAGCAGCCCGGCGATAGAGCACTTTTCATGGCTTTAAGGTCACCTTTACTGATGAAGCTTAACCAACGTCTTAGCCTGGGCTGCAGCTGACGTCTGATAATTCCCTTCTAGTGGCACAGTGGTTAGTTAGCACGTTTAGCAGTTAAATGACAGGCCTTGAATTCCGCTGCAGTCAAGTCAAACGTTCGGCTTATTTGTCTGTGCGTGTTTTGTGTTACGTGTATGCGTTTTGTGGCCTAGCTGGTCCACAAAACCAGTTTTTCCTTGTGTAGAGAACGCTACAGTAATGCCACATTCACCAGGGATCACACATTTGAAACCAGTCCTGTACCAAGCTGCAAGGGGTATTAAAGATTAGGGAGGTAAAAACGTTAGTTTCGTTTGTCAAGCAAATGCTGTGAAAGCGGTTTTCGTGGGCCTAAAAAACGCTCGAATTTTTGGATTTGTTGGTAGTTGCTGCAACTTTCAACACGTGGAATGTCTTCTTTTCAGATTTACAACCTTAATATATGTTTCGCAGTGTATAGGGATTGAACAAAATAACGTTTTAGACCTAAGAAATCTTCACAGCATTGGTTTGACGGATTACACTAATGTTTTTAAGGCTCGTATGACACAACGACAGTTTTCTCGCTCACAAGCTTTTACTTGATCAATACGGTACTAAATCTGATGACTGCTTCTTGCCTTTACCGGAGTATGCGGCTTTCGAGTTGTCTATGCATATTAGTAACCATGGCAATGACACAGACGTAAATCTTCTCCTCGTGCCTCGTGACACGGCGTACGATGCTTGCAACATTTGAGCGTCGATTTATGACAACAAGAAAACAATTTTTACTGCAGTACAAGACGACGGACTGTTTTTTGTATACCGGCATTCGACGGTTTGTCTTCGATTCGATAGCCACGAAATGGACGCCATGTTGGATTTTGAATTCTCGCTGCGAGAAAGTATTTATTCTACCGACGTTAGTTCATTGCTAGAAGCTCAATTTTGGAAATAGCGTGAAATGACAACGATCTTGTAGCAATCTTTAAAATTACTGTAGTTCTTTGTTCTTTATCCGTGTTGTTATTTGTTATCTATTACCGCATTCATTTAGTAGCAAAAGGGAAACTAATCATAAATAACTGACGGTTGACTAGCAAATAGCATTCGGCGAGCGAGAATGACTCATTGCGTAAACGTGCCCTTACTTCCGTTTATTTCCAGTGCCTCTTGCGATTAGCTAAATGACTAGCTCCACATGCTAGCTCCGAGTTGAATGTGGCTTTATTGTGTCTGCCCTAGAGTGTATATTGGAGATTATTTATTTATTTATTTATGTTTTAATACATGTTTGTTGTATTTTATCATCCTAATCTGAACGTTATGGTTGTTGTGAAATGTCTCTCTTTTTTCATGTTTTGGGTTAGTAATCGGCCTCTGAACTACAGGTTCACGTAACATCTGAAATCTCGCCGCAATCTCGTGCGCAACGTGGGAAAACACCAGTTTGGTTCCAACCTTAGGCCCAAAACAACAATGGAGTTACACGCATCAATATTATTGCCACCGTCTCCGGCGTATTATTACCTCTACCTCCTGCATGTCAGTATAAACTCCTGTGTATTCTTCTCTATGTGTAGTAATTCGGCACCTTCCAAATCACCTTCCGTATACAGTTTGGTTCGTCACACACGATGTTTGTTGCTGCGTAACCTATCTTTACTTTTCAAAGCTACAATCAGAACTCTGCAAACTCAACTGTGTTCCAACGATTGGAAGTGACGTCACATTCAACGTGCCTCTACTAGTTCTTCCCAAGAGATGTGTCTGACTCCTGATGGAATCCATCACACGTCGAAAGGTGACGGCATTTTCGTTCAATAGACATTTTTGGAATCCAAGGTCAGCTGAGATTGAAGCTGTGTTCCTGCGAGGAACGCAGCTTCAGTCTCAGTTGGCCTTGTTTGGAACACTGTTGAGAGTTTTCTCTCCTTTTCTGTGAGGTACCAAACTGTCTCCAAAAGGACGAGTTTTGGTGGTTTTCTTTTCGAACGCAATGATAGTGATGAAACATATAGGGTGCAAAAGAAGTGCACTGATACAATAGACTGTTGACAGTCAACAGCAGCCAGGCTGGTATGGCTATGTCTCATTTGCATTCTACATTAACATCATGTCAGTATCCCAAGAGTAGTTATTAGGAATACTGGCTATCGAAGTGAGCCGACGTGGCTCTATTTTGAGATCGCACCAACATTAACGTGTTGGGAAATGCCACTTCTTCAGGCCTGCCGTACCGCTGCGGGACTGATGTCGTTCCAAGAGATGCTTAGGTTGCCATTCGAGAGCACAGATGATGCAGATGACCCTGTTTAGATGAGCTTATGCTCTCGAAGGGCAACCTAAGCATCTATTAGAGCGGCGGCAATACCACAGTGGTGAGAGCAATCTTAAACAAGCGGCATTTCCTCCAAACACTCATCTTATGAACTTGTTCGTAATGGTTCGTAATGATACCGAGCCTCGATTCATTTTAATACTTTCCAAATAATCTACCTCGCGTGCGAATTCAGATATATTGTTCCACGTCTACATCGCGGCCACTGTTGATTTGTCTGATCGTAGATCAACTTACAGGGCGTGATCAGTTCGTCTTTTTACGGCCAAGGTTTTTGGCCAACGTATTCCTCACAAAATAGTGATGGTGACCATACATAGACTGGGTGCAAGGTGCAGGGTAAGACTTACTGTTAAAATGATGAAAGTCACGGTAAAATGAAGAGAGGATGACTGTTACATTATGGTCATCGTGGCTGAGCAGTGAGAGAGCTCAGCCTGGCTGCTGCAGGTTTGCGGATCTGATCGAACCCCTGGAAAAGGGACGTTGGCAAAGTCACCGCCATGAATGCCGGCCAGGGTAGCTGAGAAGAGGGTGTCGGGCAAAAGTCTAACTGGAAAATCGTCTAATGAGATGATTGTCTAATAACTGTCTAAAAAAAAAATCTGGAAAGTTATCTAAACGGAATATCGTATAACGAAAAAATCATCTAAACAGAATATCGCATAATGGATAAACGTCTAACTGGACCTGCGGTTTCTGATGTTATTATGTGTATATCCGCAGCTAGAGCGCGGCAGGGACATTAGACGATTTTCCATTATACGAATTTCATGATATACTATTTTCCGTTATAGTGTTATACTGTATACGTTCTTCCAATTATACGTTTTCCAGTTAGACGATTATCCCTCACCCGTGAGAAGCTACCATGCTCCTTCAGCGGCTATGGGAACTATTCTGGCCAATTCTGGACAATCTTTTGGCCCCTACGATGATCAGAGGTGTCGCTCCTCCCTTTACCAGATATTTATTCTCTCTGAAAAGTCTGGTAATGTTCAAAATTGAGCCAGTTCAGCCACACGGACATTAAATCGCTTCGGCTGACTTAACGATCCTCCACATCAAGTACGGCCCCAAAAGATCTATTTCTTTACCGTTAGTTAATCCCTTGGTATAAATCCGTTTTAAAACGTAGCGTAGGGGAACTTTATTTACGTTCTTTCAGAACGTATATGATCCTTTGCGCGCCTACAATGCCCTTGAAGTTTCATATTTGTGTGCACATGTACTAATTTTAATCGTTTGCTAATAATTACTATGAGATAAAAAATCTAAAACACTAATGCGGTAAAAATTAAAATTAATTATGCCAATAGATTACCGGAGAAAAATTATAATATACTAGCCTAAAAAACTAAAACAGTGTGATTTTAAAATGCGAAAATCATTCCGGTTTGTGACGAAACAATCTTCAAGTTGATGCTTTTTCGTGTACCATTCCCAAAACTAACTGAGACAGTAGCTGCGTCCGTCGCTGCGAAGAACGCAGTTACTCTCTCAGTTGACCTTGGCCGGTGATAAATGCGCGGCTGGCGATCTGTGCGTGGCTGTTATAATGCAGGCGGAATGTTATAAGGCGGGCCGGGTGTCCCTTTAAAGTGGGCACCGATTGTAACGCGAACGAAAATACCATGGCTCCATCTAGCGACAGTAATATTGTTAACCTTGATCACTTGCTCCCAGGTGCTCGGGGACGTACCAAATATTTACTCAATAATTAAGGATGTCGTGGCTTGTTTGTTTCGTTAAAAGAAATGTGCATTCCCCGTGGAGCAAGCAAGTGCTAGATAGCGCCAGATGTTGCCAGATTCTGCCTACTTTCAATCGGCGATAGTACCACTTTAAGGCTCAAAGAAATTAACTAAAAAAAAAACATGGGCAGCAGGTGCGTCCTGGAGCCATGGGGCTCGGCTGAGTGGCGGAGTGTCCATGATACTATAACTGCATGTTCCAGCTCTCGTATTGG
The DNA here is from genome assembly GCA_023313725.1 of Lithobius niger. Lineage (NCBI taxonomy): Eukaryota > Metazoa > Arthropoda > Chilopoda > Lithobiomorpha > Lithobiidae > Lithobius > Lithobius niger. The sequence continues at coordinate 17,896 of JAHWFP010045743.1, read as the reverse complement.
GTCGTGATCCCACGCGGCGAAGTCTGAAATGACTAGTCATAACTGTTTTCTGGCATAACCCACTTTAAAAATACGCTGAATAGGTTTTAACCCAATAGATGGATGCGAAAAAATACCACGCGTGCTACGATAAATCCAGGCATTCGGCACCTCCGCGTGCAACAGCATACCACGAGCGTGAAAGGTGAAGCAGATGGCTTCTTCAAGCCAAGGCCGACTTGGGCAGAAAGGTCGTGTTTCGCCTCCTGACTCAATGTCACTTCACGTACATGCCAAGAAGTTAACGGCTTTTAGCGCTGCTTTGTAAAACAAATTCTGGCGACGTTGACTCAACGAGCGTGGATCCTGGAAACGAAACTCACAGCTTCTCTTCCAGTCGATATTGTGACAAGTGATGAAGTATGAGGTGATAGTTGCAACATGGAAAACTCCTATGTCCTATGGACTAGTATGTATTTATTAACTCCTAGTATTACGTTGTTGCTGATGTCAGATTTGTCTGTCTCGGAGCATGTTTCGTATGCGATTGGTGCTTTTGGACAGGTTCGTACAAAATTTATGGTTTGAATTTCTCTGACTTTTCCAGGTTTTCCCTGACCATATTTTGAACATTTCCCTGACCTTTGGCATCATAATTTAACTACTAAACTTAATATAGTACATGCATCAGCATATGCTATTTTTACTCATTGCAGGGCTTCCGTTTTCAGAATTTTCACTGAATTTCTGCTTAATTTAGATTTTTCCAGACTTTCCCCTGATTTTTTCACCCATTTTCCTCCCCGACTTTTCTGGTGTTTTCAGATCCCGTACGAACCCTGGTGTAGACCTTTCGGACACGCTATTGGTCAATGTAATTCACATGTTCCACAACTTTTCGCAGTCTAGTCGCTCTTCTGTAAAACTCATTCCCCGCAAGAAATTCGTCCTCTACCCGATGAACTTCGGACCACAGTAACTAACTTAACGTAACTCAGAGCAGCAAATCCGCAAAACAAGAAAAGGAATAGCGCAGCAGGAAAAAAAGTGTACATGTGACTACGAAATGTATATTGACGAGTACGCTGCCACTATGATATTGGTATTTGTGTTGGTAGTGTGGCCATTTCTTTAGCTCGTGGATATATGCCCGAGCAATTACAATCTCGATTCTTTAGCACAGTTACCTTGGTAGGTAGTCTACCCTTCAAAGATCTTAGTACTAAGTTTAATGGTAGAAGGCATGGGAAATACAAAACTAAGCAATTCGTTTTTATTCATTTTCCGCCCCATATTTCACTGTAAATATTTAAGACTAGCGGAGTCGCTCGCTTCGCTCGCTCATTCCGCGTCGTCTCACTCCCCTTCCCTCCCCCCCGGTCTCCCCCAACCTCATTAATTTGCCGTTCCGTCGGTAGATGGCATCGTATGTCCTGCTGGCTGCGCTGCAGATGCAGATGACTGCTTCGTATGTCCCGCTTGCTGCTGCTGGCTGCCTTGCGGATTTTGTGTAATTATATATATAGATATTCAGTGTAATTTCAACGTCACTTCTCTTCCCATGCATTTCCGAATAACAGTCCTGTATTTTGATAAATTTAGCCAATGACAGCCAGGAGTCGGAAGACCACTATCACGGAGAGTGACGAATGGAACGACTCGACGTCTGAGAAATTATTCAGCACTTCGCCGTCGACGAGTGATGAGAAATCAGCAGGGGATGGGCCGCGTTCACCGGATCCTTCCACCGCCGATGAATCTTGTGAGGATTCAAGTCAGGGTAAGTTTTATTTATTCCTTCCAAAAGTTTTTTTTTTTTTAGCATGTTTTCTGAAAGAGTTCAGAAGACTGATGATAAGAAGAGAACGTTTAAAAGGGTGTTGGGGTACTAGCGCACCGTGTTTCTAGCGCACAGGTAGAATAAACCGCGTATGTAGTGCACAGTCTGAATGAGGGTTTCAGACCGGAAAAGGGTTTCAATAAGGAAATGTTTTGCTTGAAAATGTAAATAAAGAGAAGTGAAAGCATAAATTCCTGCCAGTGTAATGCTTATTATAAATATGATTAAATTTGGGTTGAAAACGTTTATATTTCGGCGCTCCAAGGTGACAGCCTACACGGAATTCGTCTACTGTCCTAAAGCTTAACAAAGTTGAAAAGGTGGTTCTGCTGCATCACATACAAAGCGCCACCCACGTCAATGATTTTTTTTCAGTTTCTGACAAACTTGGGACACATTTTTGTAATTTTCTTAATTCTCGACCGATTTTATGCTTCAATCAGCATCGTATTTACTTCAACGAAACATTTTCACTATCCCTCAAGTTAACTCAGTAAAATAAAGCATTAAAAAAAAGTTATTCCAATTTACACGTGGTTACACAAGATTGAAAAAAAATCTCGTCCCTTGTTGTTTTTGACGTCTCTGTGGCCGAGAACCTTTTTTTTTTTTTTTACTTTGCTGGGCCTTACTAAAAGTTAATAATTTTTTTTTTCGTAGATGAAATGCTGTCGCCGAAGAATACAGCAAATGGCAACAATGCCGACAGAAAATCACCAGCTGCTAAAACCAAAACCAAAACCCGTGGCAGGCGGTATGTATTTTTTCCTTAATACTATTTTATTGGCAGGATTTTGAAGATAGGATTTGTGGAATGTATTGCTTTGTAGTTCTGCAGTGGTATCTGGTGATTCATCGGGGAAAATGGAGGGGGTGGGGAGGGGGAAGGCTGTCCGTACGACGGAGAATCCGGACTGATCAGCAAACACACTTGATTCAATACGCTTAGGTGCTGGTTTGGGGTAGGATTTTACCTCGTCACCTACCGTGGTGGATTGGACGGCCTAACGATGATGACTTTATGGCAATTATAAATGGGTAGTTCCATAAGCTCACCAAACGATTACACAAAAACCAACCGCTTTCACCAAAAGTGGCACCCAGTTAAGTCTTTTAGAACGGGCTAGATCGATACATTAAACGGTGGAGTTTGACTGGTTAGGATCTTTGGGGAACAGGTTACTTATGTTGAGCATCATGAACGTGCGCCACCCTTCGTACATGCACAAGCGTTTCTTGACGCGCATGCAAGCAGGCACAGAAAAGAAAACAGCGCTGGTGTGTCCACAATCACGCGTAAAAGGGAGTGAGAATGACCGACCGACTTGACCTATTTACAAATCCCTCTATTGCATACCCAGTTTCGTAGTAGCTGGAGGTAGTGTTGCACGGTAAATCGGTACTCACGGTATTAACGGTAAAAAAAAATTACGGTATCAGTATCGTTCTTTTTATTAGCTCCACGGTATTACCGTACCAGCGGTAATACCGTGACTACGGTGCTGACGACCATTCACGAACCAGCTTTGCCCTTTTTTTTTTTTGGATGGCAGCAAACTAAATTCGCAAAGTAAGCGCCGATACGGAGGTGCGAAATTCGCACGAACTAGTGAAATCCGATCCTACGGCTAGGTAGAGGAAGCGCCCACATTGCGGAAAGGGGGAGGGGGGGGGGGAGAGAGGGAGCAGCTCTTCAGTAACAAGCGTGTCCGAGTGTGTTTATGTCTATGGCCGATATCGTAGCGTCCCACCAAAACGAAAGCAAAGTCCCGTTATTAGTAAAAAAAAAATTAAATACAACTACCCATATTTGATTCTTTTGTGCTCAAATGAATAATAACGCAAAATTATTTCCTAAGTTACCGTGATATTACCGTAGACCGCCGTTTTCAGAACCGTACCGTACCGTCCTGCAAAAACTTAATACCGTGCAACACTAGCTGGAGGGCGCAAAAACCCGTCCTGCCGCGCGGCTCACGCGGAAAAGTTGAGCCTACGCAAACTCCAACGCGCTGCCGATTCACAATGGATTATGGGCAAGCGATAGGGGAGAAACCCGTTTTCTTTTCTGCGTTTTCGCGTTTACGCATTTACATGTACTCTAATACACTCTAATAATGGCCGAACATAGACCTTGTAGGCCCATATTTTAGTATCCAGAGAACCACAGGTAAAGATCCTATGGACGATAGCCAAATGGCAATCAGCATTCACTACCACCACGTCTCCACAATGGACAGTCGATTTTAATCACCCCTCAAACCAAACACAACGATCCTTGACAAAATTAACTTGAAGAGTAATGTTATCTATTGTGTAAGTATACATCGGGTTTTGGTTTCCAACATGGCAGTTTTTACATTTGGTCATGGAGACGGGCAATTATTGCCAGTCCTTGGTCCAGCAAGTCAATTTCACTTTGGACAAGTAAGTTGTCCTGCATGTGAAGGACTGCAGAGTGAAGTTTGAGGTCGCCGGCAAACTTTTGCGAGAGATTTTTAATAGCAGGTACCATGTACACCACTTACGGGGTAAGATGGCCTGATAGTCAGCCCAACGAACTCTTAACGCCAGAGATCACGTGTCCCAGCCTGACGTCAGCCATCCCTGGCGTTTTCAGAAAACAAAGGGCCCTCTGATGCCTCATGCTAACGTTGATTGTGGCGTGTAAAATATGCTAGAAATTTTTCCTTTTGCAAAAGGAAAATTTCTAGCATACCTAGCAAAACGGTCCTTCTTGCCTTCTGATGCTGTCGCTTGTGCATGGAGCGTGTCGAAACCCTCGTGCCAAGTGCACCTGTATGTATGTGTTCAGCCAGTCTAAAAATATCTTTTTTGGAAACATTCAATATGTATTCTAAATTCTGTAGAAAAATAATTTTCACTTATTGTGATATAATCGCAGAACTGTTATTTTTTTTAAAGACATTTTGTTTTTCATAAATTGTTTTAGTATTCATGCTATTATCCTTTTTAATCAATACTGTAATAATTGTGTTTTGCACAGTTTATAGTCAACCTAGCCGTTTTTCTTAAGCATATCCGTAGAAATATATTACGTTGCATTCGTTTTTGTATTGTTTACTGTACGTTTAATTTTGAAGAGGTTTGGTACGATATTCCGAAATTTTGTGATTAGGCGTTGAATGTTGGACTGTCCTGGTAGGTAGCCTTATTACGTGGTGTTCTCCCAGCAGAGTAACGACTATACACAGCTTAAAACAACATACCGCCTGCCTTATAACCTTCCGCCTGCCTCACAAAACCCACGCGACGATCACATCCGCGTATTAAACACAGCTAAGGTCAACTGAGACGGTAGCTTCGTTCCTCGCAACGAAAACGTAGCTACTGTCTCAATTGGCATTGCATCTAATAGTCCAGCCAGCGTGAACCCATTGTTTGTGTCGTCACAAACCGCAATGATTTTCGTATTTTAAAATCACGATTTATAATTTTGTAGGCTAGTGTCTTATAATTTTGCTTCGGCAATTTATTGGAATAATTAATTTTAATTTTTACCGCATTAGTCTATTAGATTTTAAATCTCACGGTAATTATTAGAAAATTAGTAGATGTGCACGCAGAGATGAAACGTCATGATTATTGTATGCGCGCAATGCATCATTTAGTGATGGGTCGTTAGTAAATAAAGTCCATTATATTCAACAGAAAATTTCCTAGACGCTACATTTCAAAGACATTAGCTAAGCTACATTAATTAGCTGGTTAATCTGGGTAGGGTTAACAATATGGAACCAAGGATTGCTAATTACTGTGGTGCCACAAGTGACGACACCACAAATGTGTGTTTATTTTATATTCCCTGTTGGTTCCTTTATCAATTAACCCAATTTGTTGGAGCGACGTTTATTGTTGAACGTGTCTGGGAATTGAAATGCATGCACGAAGTTCTCAACAATGTTGTGATCCAGCTATATACGTTCAAAGTTAAAAAATCTGTTCATTGTTGCTCTGAGTTGTTAAGCCTGCTATTTTATAAGTCGACTACTACAATGTTAAGGATTTTTTTTAGCTGGTGCTTATATTTTAGCAAATAGTCAGATCGGTGTAAAAGTAATAAGCCTCGGCCGTTACACTTTAGTAAAATATAGGTGACATAGTCGTACGAGAATTAACTAAGGTTACAGCCGTGAGTCTTTTTAAAGCCCAAACTGGTCCGCTATTAGGCTTAATTCCTCTCATCATTGGTCCGGATATGGCGAAGTGATTCGCTTACTAACGAAACCTCTAATGGGACTTAGCAATTTGCAGGTGTCACCGCGTGACAATGGTGTCTCCAGCAAGAAAAGGTAAAAATAGCCTGGTTCGTTTTTTTTTTTCTGGTCTAGTCTAACTATATACCCCTGTAATTATATGAGTGGTATTGGTTTTTAGTGGTAGTGGTTATTAGTAAAAGTTGCCTTTTTGGTATTGGTTTTTAGTGGTTGTGGTTATTAGTAAAAGTTGCCTTTACTGTAAGGTTTGACCTCAACCTCCCGTGTAAACATTTAAACACGAACATTTATAACATGATAATGCTCAGACGTCCCGTTTTGCAGAATAATTTGCATCATATTACGTGGCCCTCTCGCCTTCCGCGTTCGCTGTGGCTAAACACATAACATCAGAAACCGCAACTGATCACAACTTTCACAAGTTACTTTCAATTAGGCATGCCTCTTTAACTTTTGCAATGTTAAATTTTGAAGAATATTTTGATTCTGAGAAATGGGATTCTGCAAAACGGAAATTCCCATTTGGGAAAAGGTATAACCATCATGTGTATAACTTCTATTCTTAAAAAGAGAACCTTGGTATTGACGTATTGACGACCAAGCATTCTAAACAATATTTAAAGTACTCGTTTTACGGTCTGTATTGCCAGTTTACAAACGCTAATAAAGGTTTGCCTTCATAGAAATAAGGTATTAAATTTCGTGTACGTAAAATTTTGTCAAATTCGTTTTGGCGAAACGGGATTGGACCCTGAGGGTTAATCTGTTTTTTTGTGTGTGGCGAAACGGGATTTGGTGAAACGGGAGTTCACCCTTATAATATGTACTAAAACTACGGTTTCACTGGGAAACTATTACCGCGATATCGAAGCAACGGTTTGCTACGGATACCGTTGAGAGCCATCAACCAATACCTGTGTCTGTATAACGTAAAACTGCAATCTAGAGCTAGAGAATCTTGAGTACGGCAACAGTTAAAAAAAAAAGGTTACTATTGTAATAACGTACGCGAAAAATACAAAAAATAATATTAAAAAAATAAGCAGTCAGTGTTCTTAATTCTTTCAAAGCATGTTTGGATAGGATTTTTTTAATGTGTCGTTTTGCTTCTTTTTACCTTTTTTTTGTTGCGACTTGGTTGGGGGGATTGAGGGTTTGGGCGCCATCGTTTTAGCCTTGGCGCGCCACCGTCTGCCACTATGCTATACTAATGTATATAATACAATTTTTTTCTTAACTTTGATAAACAAGAACAGTTAAAAATATTAATCGATAATAATGGCACTGAGCCAATGGCTAAGACGAAGTGTTCTCCCCAACGCACCCAACCCCTTCCCTTCCCCATCAGAAAAGGAAGAAAAGAAATCTGCAAAGCAACAGACAGTGATCAAGGCGGGCAAAGAGTTGACCGTGGTTGTCGAAACAAGAGAAGGGTGGGAGTGCCACAATGGTATAACCCTTTCAGCAAAGAAACTTTGATTAACATTTTTTTGTGGTTGGATTTAGTAAGAATTGTAGAGAAGCAAAAGAGTTTTGAAGGATTGATATCATAAATAGCCAGGTAATCCGAACAAGCTGGGATAAGTTGAGCACTGACTCGTTCCGATTTTGGTGGTTGTGTGGTGGATGGGTGAGGGGAGGGGCTTTAAAGGGATATACCTCGCAGCGCCATTCTTCTCGATCCTCCGCATCAAGTACGGCCCCAAAGGTCTATTTACTTACCGTTAGTCTTTCCCTTGCTAAAAATCCGTTTTAAAATGTGGCGTCTAGCAGATTTTCTGTTGAATATTACTAACTTTATTTATGTTTGTCCCGAAGTTATATGATGCATCGCGCGCCTACAATGACCTTGAAGTTTTATCTGTGTGTGCGCAGTACTAATTTTATTCGTTTGCTAGTAATTACTATGAGACCAAAAATCTAAAAGGCTAATGCAGTAAAGATTAATATTAATTATTCCAATAGATCGCCGAAGCAAAATTATAAGACACTAGTCTAGAAAATTATAAATCGTGATTTTAAAATACAAGAATCATTCCGGGTTTTGACGACACAATCAATGCGTTCACGCTGGCTGTACTATTAGACGCAATGCCAACTGAGACAGTAGCTAAGTTTTTCGCTGCGAGGAAGGAAGCTATCGTCTCAGTTGACCTTAGCTGTGGTAAATACGCGGATGTGATCGTCGCGTGGGTGTTATAGGGTAGGCCGGATGTTGCTTTAAGTCTCGGCGCTCAGCACCCTTTTTTTTTTTATCGTAGTAGATCTAGTAAGTCACGTTTAAATCTTTTAAACAGTTGGAAGTTTAAGGGCTTAAGACATTCATCACAGGAAATAGGTTTTTATGGAGTTTGCATCATTTTGTCATTCAACACTGGCAAGATACTAGACTGGCACTATACTAGAGAAAGGGAAAAAATATAGCTCTCAGATCCTCCTATGTACAATGGAATAATTAAAAAGCAATGGACGTTTACACGTCCTATTTTTTTTTTAATAATGTTTGCCGTGGTATCGTCTCGATAAATTGTCCTCCGTTACCTTTCGTCGCTATTTGATCGAATCCTTAACCAACCATATGTAGCGGACAGTAGCATTTCATGTCTGGCTCAGAGATGGAATGGGTCACTTTATTGTGACCCGTGGCCCGGATTGACCCACTGACCTTCCATCGCCCACTCATCCAGGGTGACCAATTGACTTGTATTGGGTTAACTCGCTGACCTAGAGGTACCCTGGATGCATCAACTTGCTCAGATTAACCAACTATAGTCGGAATTGATCTAAACTTACCTACATAATCAGTTAACGGAATAACGAGTGACTGGATTGAACCATTTGCCATTGGGCCCGAGAAATTTTTCATTCATTTTCATTTAAATTTTTAAAATAACTTGGTGAATTACATGGCTAATAATTGGCGGAGCGAGCGAGCGAAGCGTAGCCTATAACGGACACCAAATTGCAAAATGTTGGTTGGTTGGTCCGTTGGTCTGTTGGTTGCACATTTTTAGTCTGGGTGGAGCCCAAACGAAAGATCGGATTGGAACGAAATTTGGTACAACGCTTGATACCCCAAACAGTATTGCTGAGCCAAAATTTGACGTAAATCGAAAAAATTATTACGGGAGAAATAACAAATTTTCGAATTTATTTCTAACACTCACCATTGTAAATTTGGAATCGTGAATAGTTAAGGAATTCCGACGAGGCATACACTGTGCTGTTGGTAATCAAGTGAACTTTAAAAAAAAAGCCAAAATAAATCATCGTAGCTTCCTTACAGCTAACAATCTTTTTTGACATAACTCAACGAAATAATAACATTTGATCATAACACTTTAACCACTAGAGGAAGACAAGCAAATGGGAAAAAACCAGAAGGATTCGTTAACGACTCACAAACGTTTCATGTAAAACAGAATGCTTGAAGGAATTCGGCCAACATGGCAACCAAAGTGGCGTTGACGCTATCAATGGGAATCTCAAATTTGAAACATCAAATCGACGCTGCAGGAGGAAACCGTGCATATAATACGACAGTACACAGCAGACTACGTATTTATATCACAACACAGAACAATAATTTGGCTTCGTATTGTAATTTCAAGATTTCTAGATTGCTATGGAAACTACACTCTCCATCCCATGTTGCCAGAATAAATAGGCCTAACATCGAACCCAATAGGCCTAATTTCTCTACTGTTGTCGCTTACGAAACTAAAACGGGACTAACAATTAGGCTTAAAATTAGGATTTAGAATTATTTAAATTCTATGTTCACAGCCAAGCTAACACCGGCTGATCAACAATTGTAATAATACCAATTAAAAAAAAATTTGCGTTTGGCGTTGCAGTACGTGCCAGAGGTGTGCGCTTCAACATTGTTATAGAAGGCAGCGTAGAGAGCCTCGGATGTTTCGAATCTTTTGATTGTTGTGAAGTACTATCGTTACGGGTGATTGTTTAGCTTGCAATTAAATGCTTTATTGTTAATATTTTAAATCTAGGAAAGATACTCTGCAATAAATATGAACAATGTAAGCATTATTGACGGTGGCACGTTCTTTGCCAGCTTAACTACGGCGGCACGTTCTTTGCCAGCTTAACCACGGCGGCTAACGTCGTGTATTACAACGGCGGCGACGGCGCAAAGAGGCTGCAAATAACGAAACGGATACTAAATATGGGTGCAAACGAAAGTATCTTAAAATTAATATGAAACGTAGCCTAGCTAAAATGTAAAAACCACCAGCAAAAAGCTTCAGCTCAACTGTAGCCGAATGAATATTGCCCCGAGCTTTTTAAGGACATTGCAAACATTGCAAACATTGCAAAGCCATTATAATGAGAGGAAATACAAATTTAAAATAAATTTTTCTTCGCTCCGCCTACAATAGGCCCAAAGCCTGTTTCCTAGTAATACACATAAAAATCGTAAAACTCATGGTGTTTATTATGCCGTCTTATCAAAAAGATATATTAAAAAGATAGGTACCATAAATTACACTAATATCAAGATCATGCTTTCCATAATTTAGGCACTGAATTTCACTTCACTTCACTAATATTGGGAATGGATTATTCTACGAGAAGATAACACTGAGCCTCGTGATTGGCAAGTAACTACTCCCTCAGTGGCATAAAAATAACGGATTTTAATTTTCGGTCATTAAGAGTTCATCACCCGGCTGCTAACTAGACTACAGCTAATATTTAATTGTTACTATGGACAAAATGTATTGTCATTAACATCAGTTTTTATGCCATTCCGGGAGTCATACTGGACTGGTGGAAGGCTCAACGGCTTGGAATTTGGAACTTTCAACATAACCTAGAAAGAAATTAACTAAATACGGCTTCGCATTTTAGGAAAAAGCATTAGAGCTCGTATCCTTATGGAACTCACGGCTGTGATAGTACACAAATAAAAACGGATTAAAGTTCACTCGAATGAAAGGAACTATGATTTAGGCTCCAATTCCAGGGAGCAAGGGTTATTTCTATGCCTTAGTAGAATCAGAAAGTGAACACAGTTTGTGTTTAAATTGTGCCATATCAGTGTGTGTGTGTGTGTGTGTGTGTGTGTTTGTTTAATTTGTATGTCATATGCAGGAGTTTTATTATTTTGGGGTTGTTTCGGTTTGTTCCCATGGGGTTAAAATTATAGTTTCGTTCGAGTGAACTCGAATCCGTCTTTGTGTGCTTTCACTGCTGTGAGTTCCATAAGGATACAAGCTCTAATGCTTTTTTTTCTAAGTGGCGAGGCCGCTTTTTGTTCAGTTATTTTGTTGGCTTTTTAAGCTTCCTTTTTATTGTCATGTGTATGTCCTAAGTCCAATTTGGTTTGTAAAAAAAAAGGGAGCTTAGAATTGTGTATTTATGTCCGTGCTCCGTCCATGCTTTGGCCAATGTCTATTACTTGATGGCAACATACTAGCGTGTGTGTAAATTTAGCGTGCGTCAGCTCGTAGTTGAATAGTTGTAAATGCGGTAAAATAATCGAGGAAAATGATTTGGAAACAATAATTTAACGGGCTTCTCGAAGCCGCAGCGAAGAATTAAACAAGTTTTTTCAGTCATGTCGGACGCCCAATTCTGAGGCATCCTCAAAATTATAAACCTAGTACCCTAAGTTTTAAAACTGGAAGATTTTAGTGAAAACCAGTATCGTTTCAATTTGGTTCGTGGGAATTTGGAACTCGCAACATAAAACCTAGAATAAATAAATACACTGAATTAAAGTTTGGTTTAATGGTGCCGTTCAATTCGACTTAATAGCCTCAATTTGGCTACAAGGAGACATTCCAGGGTCAACAGGTCATTCCAGTTTCAAAAACGCGTCTAACATATTAAAGGCACATTCCGCCTGCCTTATAACAGCCACGCGCAGATTGCCTCCGCGCATGTTAACATTGCCAAGGTCAACTGAAATAGTATACGAAACAGCATCAAGTTAAAGATTGTGTCGTCACAAACAGGAATGATTTCCGTATTTTAACATCACAATTTATAATTCTTTAGGCTAGTATATTATAATTTTTCTTCGAAGATATATTGGCATAATTAATTTCAATTTGTACCGCATTAGTGTTTTAAATTTTTGACCTCATAGTAGTTATTAGCAAACGATTAAAATTAGTACATGCGAACACATAAACTTCAAGGTTATTGCAGGCGCGCAAAGGATCATATTCGTGCAGAATACAGTAAAATATAGTTTCCCAGTATTCAAAAAAAATCTCGTAGACGCCACATTTTAAAACGGATTTTTAGCAAGGGAAAGACTAAACAACAGCCGTACTTGGACTGTACTGGATGTGGTGCATCGAGAAAAATGGTGCTGATGGGAGGAATGTACCTTTAACACATGACCCAGTCCGTCTCTATAGTCTGGCTGCATCTACCTCTGTTTTGTCCTAACTAATCACTGTGTCCTCAAACCTTAGCTGTGGTTTTACCCAACATACCTTTTCTGTCTATCAAGCTTAAGCAGATGGAAGACCATATACACTGGCCTGTGTCGCTACGACGTAGTTCGACGGGTTTCCAAGGAGCTAGGATTACGCGAAGTAGATGAAGAAGAGCCATGGATTATCAACTGGATGGACTGCAGTGTACCTTACGGGAAAGTGATGGATTTAAAACGGTATCAGGTAATTTTGTTGTTGTTTTTGTTTTGTGGGACTAAAAACTTTAAATCTATTAGCATTGCATTACATGTGGCATGTCTAGTTAAAGGGCAATTACATCCATTTTGACATGCATGTTTGACTTTTGGATCACTTACACAATAACTAAACACAAGATTTGTGGTAAGAATGCGTTACTTATTACTGCATCACCAAAACACGACACGGAGATCGCCATTGTTCTGCTGGAACGCTCAGAAATTAGTGCCGACAGATGTCACTTTTCGATTTTGACTCGCAGCCGATTGAGAGAGCTGTATTGACTGTGAGGAGCTCAAGCGTCTGACGGCCTTAGATGGTCGGCAATGTAGTGGCCAGCTAAGGCGCTAATGACCAAGTTGTCGACGCGCC